>CABFPE010000857.1:27697-68625 GCA_900660155.1 Hofstenia miamia | reverse complement strand
AGTCTGGAGCTGTTACCAAAGAAGATATCTTCTCTTGCGCATTGATTGGTGTTGTGTTTCGACCCTCTACCATCCACTGCTCTCGATCTAAATAGACTGTTGTTAGCTAAAGCATTCAGGAACGCTGATGCAACATTAATTTAGTTAATAAGTTAAGCAACAAATTTAGGTTGAGAAGGTTCTGAAATCTGTCACAACAGAAATATAGCATATATTCATGGAAATTGATGAGCAACTCCTAATTGTAGCGAAATATGTATGGCAAGATTCTACAAGGGTAAGTGATTGACGTCAGAACCACATTGATGATCTTCGGCAGATGTAAAGCTTATTAATAAATAAATGTTCATAAATTTTTAATCACTGTAATAGATTACTGAGCTAAATTCATGGACGAATTCACAAACTATTTGGATGAAGATCAAGTGATGAATATAGAAATGCTAGAATTAGGTTCTCTTCTGCGGACACCAAAAAATAAATTCCAAATGCGCAAAAGACGCAATAAAATGCAAAAGCTCATTGTAGAAGGCAGATTGCTTGTAAATACAATAAATCCCTTATAATGTAAGTCTATAAATATGAAATCAAGAGAATTAAATAAAGATTGATTGTATTTCAATATTTTGGAAACAGGGACCTGAACGTATTTTATAAAGCTTAAAAGTATTTTATTTCTAGAATAGACAAATTGGAGAAAGGCGGATTAAGCTTAACTAAATCAGTAAAGTTAAATATTCTTGTTAAGCAATTGTTGTTTGTGATATATTAGAAATTATTAAAGGTATTAATGATTGTTGCTTGTAAATATGATCAATCCCACTTACTTAAGCAAAAGGTTCGCAAAATGCTAAAATTTAAATTGTCAATACTATCATTTAACTTAATATTTGCTAAATTGTTACCATAATTTTAGAGTTCAATTAATCCAGATTAGTGAGCATGGATGGTAAAGAATAAAAAATATAAGCAAATAATTGTTTTCAGATTAAATATTTTCACTATTACTACATAATAGAAACTTAATTATTTAAATATTCGTAAACTACTGAGATATCCAATTAAATAATGTTTAGAATCTTGCCAACATCAAATTTAACTTAAATTAGGTTTTTGCTTAACATAATTTCGTTCCAATTGGTATTCAATGTATGACAGACTCCAACACCTCTTTACTTCCATGTAATAGTTAACTGTTTAACTTGATTAATAGGACATTAGCTACACTTAATGCCCCAAATAACTATTGTATATTTAGATCGAGAGTAAGATGGTGCAATGGGTATCAACCCGACCTGAAGCAATGAATTAGAGGATACTTGGTCGTTGTGAATTAATCCAGCTGCACTCAGACGCAATCAAAGGAAACACGAATGATTGACTCAGTGCATGGAAATGTTGTATCAGTAAACATGTGTGTGTGTAATGTGTTAATAATTTAGTGCATTGATTGTTCTTGTTATTATTGCAGTTAAAATATAAGAAACCAGTAATGCAACCATGGTGCTTTTGCTTATTATCTTTCCCTACATATAATAACCATAAAGATATAGAAGTACATGCTAGCCCTTTATTCATGTGAACAATCAAGGCAGTCATTGATAAATACATTTTGTAACTTGGTCTGAAGTCAGAGAATTTACTAATAGGCAATCAGTATAGCAACCAAGAAAAATGAGATCTAATAAACATTGCCTTTCTCATGAGGGTTAACCTAATGTAGAATCATGCTAACTCAACTTGAGGGTTTAATTAGAGAAAGCCATTACTTTTCTTAGATTAACCACGATTCTGAGTTAACACTTTTCCGTTTTCTCTCCTTTGTAATAAGTGTGCGGTTTATTAAACTAATTTAATATGCAAGAGCCTTTGTAGCTACTTAATTAACTCAACTTATTTAGGTAAAGCAGAGAGCTTGGAAGACAGGATTGACACTCAAGAGTAGACGTGCAATTCCAGGATTGCACCCGCCAGCCACATCCTACCAATGGAACTGTTGATGTGAGATATAGAGCAATAATGGAATGGCAATGTGAATAGTGAACTCAGTGTAATGGGATTGGCAACCATTTAAGAATTTAGTGCATTGATTGTTTTTGTTATTACGAACTAATGCAATAAACAAAATGGTGCAACCTTTCTGCTGAACTAGCTTATTATGAGGCCCTACATGTAATAACCCTACATATAAATATATATCTAATAGCCCTTGATACATGTAAACAATCAATGCCGTCAGCAGAAAACAATAACTAGAAGTCAGTCGAAGGTCTACTGTATAAAACATTGAGCAACATGTAATGACTATTAAGCAAACTATGTGTAATAGAATATCAAAATACAATCATAATAACCGTTTAAGTGTAAACACTATTAAGCCGTCAATCGGCATGTAATATAATGAATGTAATGAATAACTTGAGTTCATTGGTAAAATAATTGACATGTAAAACCTACAGGCTGCAATAACACTATCGGACAAGCAATGACAATTAGGAAAGCTATAACAGTAAAAAACTCCTATACCTATCCGTAACCTAAGAGCACACCAGGTAACTACAGCTGTCGCCCTCCCCGCTGTGGAATAGCTATTAGGAGGCTGCTCCAGCATACCTTTAACCGGATGTGGGAACCACCATACAATTACCCTAGCTCGTAGACGTTTAGCTTTCCATCAGAATATATAAAATAACCTGACAAAAGAAAATGAATCCAAAGTAGATTTGCTCATCAATAATTACATCTGATTCATTATATTTATAGCACTTGGTGATAAACAACTAAATACTCGACAAGTACCTGTTAATCTTTCTTGTTGACAGTTTTTCCCTCGCTTTAATATTTCTGCTAATTTTACGCAACGTCAGCTTTAATTCGACTATGCTGTTTGATCATCTTTTGTTTTGTCAAAATACCGTCGAGTATAATTTTAAGTATAATTGCACAAAACATTTACAAAGTGAAAATAATCAATCCTATCATGATTTACAATTTAATCATTATAATCAATAATAAATTTAGTCTTTGTTTCCTTATCCTTTTCCTCTCATCTTGACCAATCATGATAGAATGATGGATTATGTCACACTCCCCCTCCAGCATAGCTAATTAAGGATGACCACTCTCTCTCCATGTACCATCTCGGCCGCCTTTTTGATTATCTCACTGGCTTCTTTCATTTCCCACGTAACGTTTTCGTACGCCTCATCTTTCGTAATTTTTAACACGACATCTTTCTCTGTTGTTAGCATCTTCTTGTGTCTTAAGAACGACGGGTTCTTTAGAGATTTAGCTATCGTACACATACTCCGTAATTCGTTTAACTTTTCGTTGAATATCTCGTAGTGTTTTCTGTAGAGTTTCATACCCTTTATGGCTATCATCAATGTCATAATCGCGTCAATTCTACTGGTGTGCGCCAAATCTGGATGAATCGTCGTATTAGGGTAGAAGAATTCATACGTTGATCGTAATGACTTTGAAATCGACGCTTCGTCATAGAATGCACTAATATTTTCCAGTACTTCTTCTTCGGTGATGTTTTCCGGTTCATTCTTTCCTAATCTGACCATGGTGATAATTTCTACTCTCCTCATTACGTCGTAGTATCGATATTGTGAACTCCAAAGTTCTCCCCACACAATGTCATTGATCCCAGAGAATAATATCACAGTTTGTGTCGACCTTTTTTCGATTTCTGCTCGGACTTTCTTGATTTGTCTGCATATTGGTTCTCCTTCTCTATAGAGGTCGTAAGGTGTAACTTGCCCTTCTATAAAGACTCTTTCTTTATTATCATTCTTTAATAAGATTTCTTTTGACTTCTTATAACGATCGTCATTGACTATTCTTTCAGCTGCTTGTCTGCTGTTGACATATGTATTTTCTTCGTGCCACATTGCTTTAATGGCTCTTTTGTCTTTTAATCTCCAAGTTGGTAGCAGCATTGGTATGAAGATAGTCGGAGGTGGCGCGCATTTTAATATCGTTGTCATTGTTTTCTCTTCTATCGCCTCATATGAGCCTTGCATTTCTGCCGTTGTGGCCATGCCGAACGTAGCAGGATAATTGTTCTTCGACTTCTTAATGTTTTCCCAGAAAGTATCGGTTAGACCATTCTTCATCAAATTCTGGGCAGTCTCAGGTTTTATTATCATTTTCGACGTAATACACTCTATATCCACCGCAATCTGGTTTTGTGGCTCCAATAATTCGTCTATCTCTTGTCTGGTAAATGCTTCCGTGCAGAGAACTTTAATTAACGATTTGGTTTCTCTTTCATACACTTCTCCAAATATTCTTTGTACAATATTGTTTGTTCTTTCTTGTCGCACCGTGATTTCTACTAGTAGTCTCTTGTCGTCGGTGTCGACCCATGATAGTTCACTGGGCTCCTGTTCGCCCCACTTCTCGATATTAACTTTATCAATCACTCGTTGTGTATTCAGAGTTAAAGCTATGTCGGTGGACTGTAAGAGTTTTTCTTCCGGTAGCATTTCTTCTTTACATTTACTCACCATTTCAATAATTTCAATGGGGCAATTTTTTCCTCTTTCCTCATGGTTTCTGAGCGTTTGATAATTTTGGTATAAGCACACTGCGGATAATTTTTCAGATATTTTTTTATCTCTTTCGTGATCACCTCGTAAATTTTCTTTTCTTCTACCATTTTAATCGTCTGCACTGTTTCCGCATGCTCTCTTCTAATTAAATTCCTAGTCGTTAGCCATGGTTGGCTAGTTCTATTATGCTGGGTCTTCCCAATGTGTGTTGTTGTACTAGCAACCTTGTGAAATGTTTCTCAAATCTTTGCTGTACTCTTTTCGTGGGAGACATCGGTAAAATCTCTACACTCTGCAACAACCACTGTTTAATGTTCGTCGGAATCAGCGCTACAGCTATTTCGAATTTTTTCTGTCTAGCTATCTGTCTCCGCTCCTTTCGCATCATAGGCAGTACCAACTTATCATTGTATGTTAGTGCGATCGTTAGTACCCAAATGGCTGTTCTCGCTCTGATCTCTGGGGCATTAATTTCTTCAAACATTTGTGTTTTAAAGTTCCTTTTAGCCTCCATCTCATACGCTCTTCTGATTTCGTATAACGTGGCCTCAGTACTTTTATGATACTTTTTCGTGGGCGATCTTATGTCTATCATTGGCCACTCTTCATGCGTAGGCTTTTCTGCTTTAATCTCCGACCATACTGTCGCTATCCTTTCCAAATGCTCAGGTGTTTGGTTCATACTGCACTTTAGAAACAAGTTTCCAGTCTCTTCCAAATTTTCAGTTATCCCCAGCAGTTCCATAGTACGTGTTTGATAGTACATGTCGATAGCGATTTTAGGTTCCACCATGATTCTCTCCGCTGGGGCTATTTCATTAATTTGTAAGTCCATTTTTATCAGTTCCGATATTCTTCTTGTACCGTTGTCCAATGTGAACAAATTATCTAGTTTGATTTCCAACTCTTTTATACATTTCGGCAATTCCTCTGATTTCTGTGTTACGATTATTATTACCCTCGTCTTCTGTTTCTTAGCTATTTTGAGAGTTTCTTCGATATTAGTTTGAAGTCTTTTTGATTCTATTTCAGCGTCTTTTACAAAATAGACTATCGTCAGATGGTTCTTATCGAGGTTTACTTGTTCGCATTCGTTTACAATTTTGTCTTTATTCTTTACTAGTTTCTGGACATCTTTCATTGTGAACTGTTCATCAAACGTGATATGGACTGTACTTTTGAAGTATGGTCTGTTGAATTGTTCCTTCATATCCTCTTTATATGCTATTATCATATTGCAGGTTGGACGATTTTTCTTATCAATAACTATTGGGATTGCATAACTTTCGTTTTCTTTGGTGGAAGTGCTGTGTTGTATTAGCCGTTTCGTTTCTGGCGATAGATTGTCGTAGGAATTATATCTCATCTTTCTGTTTGCTATGAAATAGGGATGTATTCTATCTCGTCCTATTTTTGTCATGCGGCTCTCTCTCTCTTCAGATCGTGACGATTTTGTAGTTGTTGATGTTTGTCTGTACGAAAAAATTCCTGAGCTTGTTGTTGTGGGGATTGAACTCGTTGACGGTATCTGCAAAGTATCCATATCGGAGTCATCACTTATGGGTTGTGTATCCCAACTTGCCATAGCTACTGAAGTTATTTCCTCGCCGCCCTTTAATTGGCTTTGAGTACTCGTGGATGCTGTTTCCTCGCCGCCCTTTATTTGGCTTTGAGTACTTGTAGATGTTGAAGGGGAGTGTGCATAATTCGGTGTTTCCAACCTCACGCCCTTTAATTGGCGATCAGTATCTTGTTGATGGCCCTCATTTACCCGCCTGCCCGTTAATTGACATTTGGTAGAGGGTGATTTTTCTTTTATTGTCTCCATCCTCATACCCTTTATTCGGTAATCAGATTGAGGAGACCTCCTCCTTATTCTTCGTCGTTTGTTGGTAGGTGTCATCTGCTCCGTCGTCATACCCTTTAATTGGTAATCAGACTGTGGAGCTCTTCTTCTAACTCTGCGTCGCTTGTTGCTGGGTGGAGAGTTCTCCATCGTCATGCCCTTTATTTGGCAATCGGATTGCGGAGATTTAGCTATGTTAGTGGAGCTCGCTGATGTTCCCTCTGTCCTCACGCCCTTTATTTGACGATCGGTCTGCGGGGTCCTTCTCCTTCTTACTCTCCTCGATTTCAGCGGTGATCGTTCCGTTCGTTTCATTTTTCCTAAATTCAGTTACTAAATTAATATCCCATATCTCTGGGTCATATTTTAATTTGTTTTTAGCTGCCCTCTGGGGCATTATCCTTCTTTCAACTTCAGGTTCATCTTTCTCAGGTCTATATTCGTCTTGAAATTCTTCTTCGTGAACACTATCTAGATCGTCCATTTCGGCATATGTACCATCATCAACCTGTACAATTTTAAACTCTGCGTTTTTGTCAAGGGTTACTTGCTCTATGTTTACTGTTGCTCTTTTTAAATTCTGAAAATGTAATACTCGTCCGTCATTCAATTTATAGTTATTATTGGGTAGTGTTTGTATTACCGTGAATGGCCCTGACCACTGTGTTTTAAGTTTCCTTACTTGGTTCACGTCTTGTGTTCTCATAAGAGTGTATGCGTAAACTTTTTCCCCTACCCTGTGTGGTTCGCCATATATCTTTTTGTTGAAATTTCTTTCTTGCCTTATAGCTGACTTCTTTATATTATGGCACATAGCTTCGTGGATTCCTGTTATCTGGTCTTTCAATCTTCTTATGTAATCGTGATCCGGCTTCTCGGAGTATGCATGGTATTGCATTGACACCGGCGTTGCCGCCTCTCTTCCATACATTGCTTTGTATGGGGTTATTCCCGTTGTGGTATGTACCGATGTATTATAGAAATATTCAACTATTTCTAATACTTCTCTCCAATCTCTTCCTCCAATTCTCGACGTTAACACTCTTATTAATTTTATCATTGTTCTGTTTAATCTTTCCACCGCTCCGTTGGCCTGTGGATGATATGCGGTTGTCTTCTCTGTTAATATCTCCATTAGCTTGGTCATTTCTTCAAATAATTTACTTTCGAATTGAACACCTCTGTCAGATATTATTGTTTGCATTGGTCCGAATTTTAAGATCCACTCTTTTATAATTTTATCTGCTACTACTTTTGCGGTTGTTGAATCTAGCGGTATCATTCGAGCGTATTTTGTGAAGTTGTCCACCAATACTAATATATACTGATAACCTTCATCGTCTTGAGACAATTTTTCCAAATCCACATGAACAATTTCATTAGGTGCTGTTGCCATAATTTTCTCAAGAGGTGCAACTTGTATCGGGAAGTGACTCTTGTTATTTATAAGACATGTGTTACATTTATTGATCACATCTTCCACTGTTCTTCGAATGCTTGTGGTTATAAATCGAGCGTTAAAGGTGTTTTCCGTTTGTATAATACCCAAATGTCCATTTTCGTGTATCTTCCTAACTAATTCCCTTTTGTAATATTCAGGTATCGCTATTCTTAGCGTCTTTCCTTCTATATAAAGAAGTCCATTATTATTTAATTTCCATTTATAACGCTGAAAATAACTTTTAGCTTCCTTCGCCAGTGTCCAACCGTCATTGTTCATCTTATCTCTTATGTCTTTAAGTATCAAGTCACTTTTTTGTTTTTCGATTATATCTCTTTCTGATATCTCTTCCTTAATTGTGATTGGCATTATTGCATTCCCTTTTTTGTCTGTATTGATTTCGGGTAGTTCTACATATTCATTATGTGACATGAAGTGAAACTTTTTCTTTTCGCCGTCGACCTTTTCTATATCTCGTTGATATTCGGGAAGCGCTGTCCAAAAGTCTGCGTTCTTATGTAACGTTCCTTTCCGATGTTCTATGTTAAATTTGAATTCATTTAAGTATTCAATCCATCGTGATACAATTGATGATTTATCGCCTGAAAACTTTTTAAGCCATGCGAGCCCACTATTATCAGTTCTCACTTTAAATGTTTGTCCTATTAAAAAGTACCGAAATTTCTTTATACTTTCGACCAATGATAACATCTCCAATTTCGTTGATCCATAATTTTCTTCGCTTTGTTTTAACTTTCTACTAAAGAACTGTATCGGCACTTCCTTGCCGTCTTTGATTTGGCCCAAGCACGCCCCTATGGCAACATTACTTGCGTCGCAATCGAGAATAAATTCTTTATCATAATCCGGCGTATTTAATGAAGGCATTTGGCTTAACTCATTCTTTATGTTATCCAACTGTTCCTGTTCTCTCCACGTCCATTCGAAGACTTTATTCTTCTTTAGTAGTTCTGTCATTTTGCCGGTTTTATGGGCCACATTAGATATAAAAGAACCATAGTAGTTAATAAAACCCATAATTCTCTGTAGATCCTTTTTCGTTTTCGGGCTGTTAATATTCTGAATCATATCTCTGGCGTTGTTCTTCATCCGAATTTCTCCTTTCCGGATCTGCCTCCCCAAAAATACGACTTGTTCCTTTAAAATTTCACACTTCTTTCCATTTACTCGTAACCCTGCTTTATACAGGATGTTTAGCGTTCTATCGAGTTTTTCAAAATGTTCTTCGATTGTTTTGCTCGCTATGAGTATGTCGTCTATGTACGCACTTATCCCTTTTTCGACTTGTCTGTTGTTCTGTTTTAAGACTTTCGTCACATATCTCTGGAATGTAGCCGGTGCATTACATAATCCGAAGGCCATGTACATCCATTCGAATAGTCCATACGGTGTTATAATTGCCGTCTTTTCTATATCCGAAGGTTTCATTGGCACTTGCCAGTACGCCTTGCAAAGATCTATGCATGTATAGTATTTGTTTTTACTGGCTTCATATATAATGTCTTCTATTCTCGGAAGTGGATATGCGTCCTTTTTCGTTATGTCGTTAAGCTTCCGGAAGTCTATGCAAAGTCTGTATTTCTCGCCTTGTTTTACAAACACCGTAGGCGCAGCATAAGGGCTTTCACTTGGCCTAATTATCTTATTATCAATAAGTTCATTTAATATGGTATTGTAATGTTCTTTTAACTGTTCAGGAACTCTCCTGCATGGCAATCGTATTGGCTCCTCCGATGTGGTTATGATTTTATGCGTTTCTCCAACCGCTTTCCCCACACTTATTTCTCCATAATTAAAAATTTTTCCATGTCTTTTAAGTATTGTTATCAGTTGTTTTCTCTCTTCTGCGCTTAGGTGCTGATACTCCTCTTCGCTTATTTCTGGTATTTGGTACTCCTTGTTTTCTTCCTGAATCAAATTTATCACCTTTTCCACCATTTTCTTCTCGGTTCTAACTTTTTTCCCTTTTAACTTCAACGTGTCCTTTTTTATATTGACTGTATGGTTAGTTGCATTTAACATTGGTATTACGCCTCTGCCATTCTTTACCACACACAAACTTGATGGTATGGAAATTTTCTTTGTATTTATGCCTTTCTGATCATAAATCATAACTTCAGATGTGATCTCACTCTCCGTTTCTATTTGGCACATCTTCCAGTTATTAGGTAGAATTTTCTCATTTTCCGTTAACCAAAATTCTATAGTTCCTGTTTCTTGCTCTTCTCCACACGTAGTTATCGTTTCCTCTTATATCGGCTTTGTATCCGTTGTGGTCTTACATTTCTCTTTCACTTGTTTCGTTATATTAACGACCAATTTTTCAACGAACTCGTCCTCTGTTTGACAGTTTTTATATATTTCGGACTGTGTTTCTTCTCCAGGTACACTTTCGCTTAGTTTCTCTGGTTCTCGTACTATAATGTTTTTGATCACTTTGACACTATTTTCTTTTTCTTTTTCTGTTTCGTCATTTGTTAGTGTTGTCAATCGAATTTTATCTTTTAACTCATCTATTTGCAGTTGCTTTAGAATATTGTCTTCTCTCAAATTCGCGTTCTCTTCATGCATTTGGGTGATCATCTGCTTTAGATTTTCACTCTCCATTTTTATTTCCTTATTCGCTTCTACTAGTTTTTCGATTTGTTTTTGGAAGACATTTCTTTGCTCTGTTAGTCTAGAGCTAGTGTCCTGCGTGATTTCTTCGATACGTTTGTCTTTATCAGCATTCGCTAATTCTACTTCAAACATTCTTTGAGTTAAATTCTCTATTTGTAGCATTAGTTCATGCCGTTCGTTATTATTATCCTGTATTACTTTTCTTAATTCAATAATCGACATTGCTGTACCTTCGTCTTCTTGCAATGCCATCTCTGTTGGGGAATTTTGACTTTCAGGGGATGTGTTAACAACCGCCGGGGTTGTTTGGTTTTGGGGTGTCCTTTGAGTTTTAGCTTTCGTTCTTTGCTTTTTCCTTGAATTCACCATTTTATTAATTACTAGAGGCAATTGTATTTGGGTCCCTTACCAGTTTTTGTACTCCTGGTTCTAATCGTCTTTTGCTTGTTTTCCTCTTCGTTCTTGAGCGAGAAGAAACAACTATCTTAACCCACTCATAAGTTCGTAGTAGAATTCTTGTTCGTAAGTCTCCATACACTTTCGTTGACTATCACGCCATCTGTTTTCTCTCCTTGGTGCACGCTCTTTGAGCGCCTGTCACGGTCGCCATGTAGAATCATGCCAACTCGACATGAGGGTGCTATTTAGAGAAAGCTATTACTTTTCTTAGATTAACCACGAATCCGAGTTGACACTTTTCCGTTTTCTCTCCTGTGTAACAAGTGTGCTGTTTATTAAACTAATTTAATCTGCAAGAGCCTTTGTAGCTACTTAATTAACTCAACTTATTTAGGTAAGGCAGAGAGCTTGGAAGACAGGATCAACACTCAATAGTAAACGTGCGACTCCAGGAACGCACTTGCCAGCTACATCTTACCAATGGAACCGGTGATGTGAGATAGAGAACAATACTGGAATGGCATAGTGAATAGCGAACTCAGTGTAAATGGAATGGCAACTACTTAGTAATTTAGTGCATTGATTGTTTTTGTTATTACGAACTAGTGCAATAAACGAAGTGGTGCAACCGTTCGGCTGTAATAGCTTATTATGAGTCCCTACATTTAATAACCCTACATATAGATAAATAAATAATAGCCCTTTATACATGTAAACAATCAATGCCGCCAGCAAGAAATAAGAACTGTAAGTCGGCCGAAGGTCTCCCTTATATGACATTGAGCAACATGTAACAACTATTAGAGTACCTATATGTAGTAATAGATAAAGATACAATCGTAATAACCATCTAAGTGTAACCACTGTGAAATCATCAATCATCCTGGAACATAGTAAAGATAGTAACAAATAACTGGAGTTCATCAATAATATAATCAACATGTAAGACTCATAGGTCGCAGTAACTCTATCGGACAAGCAATGACGATTAGGAAAGCTATAACGGCAAAAACTCCTATACCTATCCGTAACCTTAGAGTACAGTGTTAACTGGGGTTGGGGAACCACCATACAGTTACCCTAGTTAATATACGTTTAGCTTTCCATTTAAATATACAAAATGACCTGACAATAGAAAACGAATCCAAAGTAGATTTGCTCATCAATAGTTACATCTAATTCATTATATTTATAGCACTTTGGTGATAAACAACTAAATACTCGACAAGTACCTGTTAATCTTTCTTGTTGACAGTTTTTCCCTCGCTTTAATATTTCTGCTAATTTTACGCAACGTCAGCTTTAATTTGACTATGCTGTTTGACCATCTTTAGTTTTGTCAAATACCGTCGAGTATAATTTTAGATAATATTGCACAAAACATTTACAAAGTGAAAATAATCAATCCTATCATGATTTACAATTTAATCATTATAATCAATAATAAATTTAGTCTTTGTTTCCTTATCCTTTTCCTCTCATCTTGACCAATCATGATAGAATGATGGATTATGTCACACTCCCCCTCCAGCATAGCTAATTAAGGATGACCACTCTCTCTCCATGTACCATCTCGGCCGCCTTTTTGATTATCTCACTGGCTTCTTTCATTTCCCACGTAACGTTTTCGTACGCCTCATCTTTCGTAATTTTTAGCACGACGTCTTTCTCTGTTGTTAGCATCTTCTTGTGTCTTAAGAACGACGGGTTCTTTAGAGATTTAGCTATCGTACACATACTCCGTAATTCGTTTAATTTTTCGTTGAATATATCGTAGTGTTTTCTGTATAGTTTCATGCCCTTTATGGCTATCATCAATGTCATAATCGCGTCAATTCTACTGGTGTGCGCCAAATCTGGATGAATCGTAGTATTTGGGTAGAAGAATTCATACGTTGATCATAATGATTTTGAAATCGACGCTTCGTCATAGAATGCACTTATTTTTTCCAGTACTTCTTCTTCGGTGATGTTTTCCGGTTCGTTCTTTCCTAATCTGACCATGGTGATAATTTCTACTCTCCTCATTACGTCGTAGTATCGGTATCGTGAACTCCAAAGTTCTCCCCACACAATGTCATTGATCCCAGAGAATAATATCACAGTTTGTGTCGACCTTTTTTCGATTTCTGCTCGGACTTTCTTGATTTGTCTGCATATTGGTTCTCCTTCTCTATAGAGGTCGTAAGGTGTAACTTGCCCTTCTATAAAGACTCTTTCTTTATTATCATTCTTTAATAAGATCTCTTTTGACTTCTTCTAACGATCGTCATTGACTATTCTTTCAGCTGCTTGTCTGCTGTTGACATATGTATTTTCTTCGTGCCACATTGCTTTAATGGCTCTTTTGTCTTTTAATCTCCAAGTTGGTAGCAGCATTGGTATGAAGATAGTCGGAGGTGGCGCGCATTTTAATATCGTTGTCATTGTTTTCTCTTCTATCGCCTCATATGTGCCTTGCATTTCTGCCATTGTGGCCATTCCGAAAGTTGCGGGATAATTGTTCTTAGACTTCTTAATATTTTCCCAGAAAGTATCTGTTAGACCATTCTTCATTAAGTTCTGGGCAGTCTCAGGTTTTATTATTATTTTCGACGTAATACATTCTATGTCCACTGCAATCTGGTTTTGTGGTTCCAATAGTTCATCTATCTCTTGTCTAGTAAATGCTTCCGTACAGAGAACTTTAATTAACGATTTAGTTTCTCTTTCGTACACTTCTCCAAATATTCTTTGTACAATATTGTTTGTTCTTTCTCGTCGCACCGTGATTTCTACTAGTAGTCTTTCGTCATCGGTGTCGACCCATGATAGTTCACTGGGCTCTTGTTCGCCCCATTTCTCCAGATTAACTTTATCGATTACTCGTTGTGTATTTGGAGTTAAAGCTATGTCGGTAGACTGTAAGAGTTTTTCTTCCAGTAACATTTCTTCTTTACTTTTACTCACCATCTCAATAATTTCGATGGGGCAATTTTTTCCCTCTTTCCTCATAGTTTCTGAGCGTTTGATGATTTTGGTATAAGCACACTGAGGATAATTTTTCAGATATTTCCTTATCTCTTTTGTAATCACCTCATGAATTTTCTTTTCTTCTACCATCTTTATCGTCTGTACCGTTTCCGCATGTTCTCTTCTAATCAAGTTTCTAGTTGTTAGCCACGGTTGATTTTTAAGTGCTCTTAGTTTCGTGTTGGAGGTTGCGCCCCACATATATTTCTTCGTTTCGTCCGTTAGGATATCGATCTCACTTGGGCATATCCCCGTTTTGTTTGCTAGTTCTATTATGCTGGGCCTTCCCAATGTGTGTTGCTGTACTAGCAACCTTGTGAAATGTTTCTCAAATCTTTGCTGTACTCTTTTCTTCTCCATAATTAAAAATTTTTCCATGTCTTTTAAGTATTGTTATTAGTTGTTTTCTCTCTTCTGCGCTTAGGTGCTGGTACTCATCTTCGCATATTTCTGGTATTTGGTACTCCTTGTTTTCTTCCTGAATTAAATTTATCACTTTGTCCACCATTTTTTTCTCGGTTCTTACTTTTTTTCCTTTCAATTTTAACGTGTCCTTTTTTATATTGACTATATGATTAGTTGCGTTTAACATTGGTATCACTCCTCTGCCATTTTTTACCACACACAAACTTGATGGTATGGAAATCTTCTTCGTATTTATGCCTCTTTGATCATAAATCATAACTTCAGACGTGACCTCACTCTCCGTTTCTATTTGGCACATCTTCCAGTTGTTAGGTAGAATTTTCTCGTTTTCTGTTAACCGAAATTCTATAGTTTCTGTCTCTTGCTCTTCTCCGAAAGTTGTTAATGTTTCCTCTTGGACAGATATAGTCCTGTTTGTGTAGTCAATGATACATTTGTTATCCATCAAGAAATCATTTCCTAATATTACTTCATAGGGAAGCGCATTTTTTTCAGTGTCTATTACTGTAAATGTTTGCGAGAATGTGGTGTTAGCAATTCTCATCGGTACTTCCAATATTTTCCCTTTTGTATCGATGTAATGTCCTGAAGCATTGAGTAATCTGCTATTTTCTTTTTCCAACTTTTTCTTATCAATTCCTATCCTTGCCGCACATTCATCGGTGATAATGGATATTACCGCTCCCGTATCTATGGTTGCTTTAACCATCACTCCATTTATTACGACCGTGATTGTGTTAGTCTTAATCAGGTCCGTTACAATCAACACGGGTGCACGTTTTACTGGAGGCGGCGCTCCATCTAATTTAAAGTATCGTCTTTTACTTCTTCTTGTTCCGGCTCATCTTCATCTTCCAATAAGTCTTCTTCTTCAAAGTAAGCTTCCTCCTCTTCTATGAAATTAATCTGCCGTTTACAAAATTTCTTTGTATGTCCTTTTTTCCCGCATGTTTGGCATTTCAAGTCTTTTCTGTTTATACGTTTTACCGTACCATCTTTCAATTTTATTTTGATAATTTCCTCCTTTAGTTTTCCATCATCGTCCTTTTTAGTTTTGTTTGTACCACTACCTATTGTCGGTATCATTTTCGTTGATGATTTCTCATTGATTCGAGCATTATTTTCCATCATTACCTGGATTCCCAAACCCTTCCTTATCATCCTCTCTAGAGAGTCATCCGCATCGCATTTAATTTCAAATTGTTGCCGGATCGGTTCTGGTAATCCTTTACAAATATGTGAGAATAGATCGTATTTAGAATACGTGCTCTCTCTTGAGCTAAGTTTCAATAACCTCTCTACTTGTGACATGTAATTTCATAAATCCTCTCACTTGTTCATCTTTAAGCTATTTAACAACATTCGATATTGGCTTTTAAAGCTTTCATCGTCGTAATATTGTTGATATTCTCCAATTAATTTTTTGTAGTTCGATTTAGTCTCTAGATCCAGCACTAGGTAATGCTGGTAAGCTGCACCTCCTAGATATAGGGGAAATCGCGCCGCCGCTTGTTTCTGTATAACATTTCTTTCCTTCATGCTCATCTCGAACATTTGGATCCATTCTTTAAATGTCGGGGAATAGCTGTTCACTCTCCCCGTAAATTTTGGAAGTATTGCTTTACAAGCTGGTGTCTCACTATCTTCCTCTTCAGATAGTATCGTTTCTTCATATATCGGTTTTCTGTCCGTCGTACTATTGCATTTCTCCTTCACTTGTTTCGTTATATTTATGACTAACTTTTCAACAAATTCGTCTTCTGTCTGACAATTTCTGTATATTTCAGACTGACTTTCTTCTATTGGTACACTTCCACTCAATTTTTCCGGTTCTTGTACTATTGTGTTCTTAATCACCTTGACACTACTCTGCTCTTCTTCATTTGTTAGTGTCGACAGTCGAATTTTATCTTTTAAATCATCTATCTGGAGTTGCTTTAAAATATTATCTTCTCTCAGGTTCACGTTTTCTTCATGCATTTGAGTAATCATTTTCTTTAGATTCTCACTCTGCATTTTTATCTCGTTGTTTGCCTCTATTAGTTTCTCGATTTGTTTCTGGAATACATTCCTTTGCTCCGTCAACCTAGAGCTCGTATCTTGCATAATTTCTTCAATCCGTTTGTCTTTTTCAGCATTCACTAATTCTATCTCAAACATCCTTTGAGTTAAGTTTTCTATTTGTAACATTAACTCCCGTCTTTCATTATTATTATCCTCTATTATTCTCCTTAGCTCCATAGTCGTCAGTGCTGCACCTTCATTTTCCTGCTGTAAGACTATCTCTGTTGGAGAATTTTGACTCTCGGGGGATGTATTAACAATCGCTGGGGTTGTTTGATTTTGGGGTGTCCTTTGCGTTTTGGCTTTAGTTCTTTGCTTTTTTCCTGAATTTACCATTTTCATTTCTACTAAGGCAATTGTATTTGGTGTCCCTTACCAGTATTTGTACTCCTGGTTCTAATCGTCTTTTTTGCTTGTTTCCTTCTTCATTCTTGAGCGAGAAGAAACAACTATCTTAACCCACTCGTAAGTTCGTAGTAGAATTCTTGTTCGTAAGTCTCCATACACTTTCGTTAACTATTACGCCATCTGTTTTCTCTTCTTAGTGCACGTTCTTTGAGCGCCTGTCGCGGTCGCCATGTAGAATCATGCCAACTCAACATGAGGGTGTTATTTAGAGAAAGCTGTTACTTTTCTTAGATTAACCACAGATCTGAGTTGACACTTTTCCGTTTTCTCTCCTTTGTAATAAGTGTGCTGTTTATTAAACTAATTTAATATGCAAGAGCCTTTGTAGCTACTTAATTAACTCAACTTATTTAGGTAAAGCAGAGAGCTTGGAAGACAGGATCGACACTCAAGAGTAGACGTGCAATTCCAGGAACGCACCCGCCAGCCACATCTTACCAATGGAACTGTTAATGTGAGATAGAGAACAATAATGGAATGGTAATGTGAATAGCGAACTCAGTGTAATGGGATTGGCAACTACTTAATAATTTAGTGCATTGATTGTTTTTGTTATTACGAACTAGTGCAATAAATGAAGTTGTGCAACCTTGCCGCTGAACTAGCTTATTATGAGGCCCTACATGTAATAACCCTACATATAAATAGATATCTAATAGCCCTCGATACATGTAAACAATCAACGCAGTCAGCAGAAAACTATGACTAGGAGTCGGCCGAAGGTCTACTGCATGAAACATTGAGCAACATGTAATAATGATCAAATAAACTCTGAGTAATAGAATATCAAAATACCATCGTAATAACCAGTTGAATGTAAATACTATCAAGCCAGCAATCGGCATGTAATATAATGAATGTAATAAATAACTTGAGTTCATCGGTAAAATAATTAACATGTAAAACCTACAGGCTGCAATAACACTATCGGACAAGCAATGACAATTAGGAAAGCTATAACAGTAAAAAACTCCTATACCTATATGTAACCTAAGAGCACACCAGGTAACTACAGCTGTCGCCCTCCCCGCTGTGGAATAGCTATTAGGAGGCTGCTCCAGCATACCTTTAACCAGATGTGGGAACCACCATACAATTACCCTAGCTCGTAGATGTTTAGCTTTCCATCAGAATATATAAAATAACCTGACAAAAGAAAATGAATCCAAAGTAGATTTGCTCATCAATAATTACATCTGATTCATTATATTTATAGCACTTTGGTGATAAACAACTAAATACTCGACAAGTACCTGTTAATCTTTCTTGTTGACAGTTTTTCCCTCGCTTTAATATTTCTGCTAATTTTATGCAACGTCAGCTTTAATTCGACTATGCATGGATTCATCACCTAAAAAATGAGCAGTCAATTCCATGTTAAATAAGTTAACAGAAGAAACTAGTCAAGCAGTAACAACAAGTAAATCCTCACCCACAATAACACAGCTAACATTATAATCAATAATAAATTTAGTCTTTGTTTCCTTATCCATTTCCTCTCATCTTGACCAATCATGATAGAATGATGGATTATGTCACACTCCCCCTCCAGCATAGCTAATTAAGGATGACCACTCTCTCTCCATGTACCATCTCAGCCGCCTTTTTAATTATCTCATTGGCTTCTTTCATTTCCCACGTAACATTTTCGTACGCCTCATCTTTCGTAATTTTTAACACGACATCTTTCTCCGTTGTTAGCATTTTCTTGTGTCTTAGGAACAACGGGTTCTTTAGAGATTTAGCTATCGTACACATACTCCGTAATTCGTTTAACTTTTCGTTGAATATCTCGTAGTGTTTCGTATGACATAGCCTCAGTACTTTTATGATACTTTTTCGTGGGCGATCTTATGTCTATCATTGGCCACTCTTCATGCGTAG
The DNA here is from genome assembly GCA_900660155.1 of Hofstenia miamia. Classification (NCBI taxonomy): domain Eukaryota; kingdom Metazoa; phylum Xenacoelomorpha; order Acoela; family Hofsteniidae; genus Hofstenia; species Hofstenia miamia. Next base: position 49,943 of record CABFPE010000857.1, on the reverse strand, counting down.
GCTTTTCTGCTTTAATCTCCGACCATACTGTCGCTATCCTTTCCAAATGCTCAGGTGTTTGGTTCATACTGCACTTTAGAAACAAGTTTCCAGTCTCTTCCAAATTTTCGTTTATCCCCAGCAGTTCCATAGTACGTGTTTGATAGTACATGTCGATAGCGATTTTAGGTTCCACCATGATTCTCTCCGCTGGGGCTATTTCATTAATTTGTAAGTCCATTTTTATCAGTTCAGATATTCTTCTTGTACCATTATCCACTGTGAACAAATTATCTAATCTGATTTCCAATTCTTTTATACAGTCCGGTAATTCTTCTGATTTCTGTGTTACGATTAGTATTACCCTCGTCTTCTGTTTCTTAGCTATTTTGAGTGTTTCTTCGATATTAGTTTGAAGTCTTTTTGATTCTATCTCAGCGTCTTTTACAAAATAGACTATCGTCAGATGGTTTTTATCGAGGTTTACTTGTTCGCATTCATTTATAATTTTGATTCTATTTTTTACCAGTTTCTGGACATCTTTCATTGTGAATTGTTCATCAAACGTGATATGGACTGTACTTTTGAAGTATGGTCTGTTAAATTGTTCCTTCATATCCTCTTTGTATGCTATTATCGTATTGCAAGTTGGACGATTTTTCTTATCAATAACTATTGGAATTGCGTAACTTTCATTCTCTTTGGTGGAAGTGCTGTGTTGTATTAGCCGCTTAGTTTCTGGCGATAGATTGTCGTACGAATTATATCTCATCTTTCTGTTTGCTATGAAATAGGGATGTATTCTATCTCGTCCTATTTTTGTCATGCGGCTCTCTCTCTCTTCAGATCGTGACGATTTTGTGGTTGTGGATGTTTGTCTGTACGAAAAAATTCCTGAGCTTGTTGTTGTGGGGATTGAACTTGTTGACGGTATCTGCGAAGTATCCATATCGGAGTCATCACTTATGGGTTGTGTATCCCAACTTTCCATAGCTACTGAAGTTATTTCCTCACCGCCCTTTAATTGGCTTTGAGTACTCGTGGATGCTGTTTCCTTGCCGCCCTTTATTTGGCTTTGAGTACTTGTGGATGTTGAAGGGGAGTGTGCATAATTCGGTATTTCCAACCTCACGCCCTTTAATTGGCGATCAGTATCTCGTTGATGGCCCTCATTTACCCGCCTGCCCGTTAATTGACATTTGGTAGAGGGTGATTTTTCTTTTATTGTCTCCATCCTCATACCCTTTATTCGGTAATCAGATTGAGGAGACCTCCTCCTTATTCTTCGTCGTTTGTTGGTAGGTGTCATCTGCTCCGTCGTCATACCCTTTATTTGGTAATCGGACTGTGGAGCTCTTCTTCTAACTCTGCGCCGCTTGTTGCTGGGTGGAGAGTTCTCCATCGTCATGCCCTTTATTTGGCAATCGGATTGCGGAGATTTAGCTATGTTAGTGGAGCTCGCTGATGTTCCCTGTATCCTCACGCCCTTTATTTGACGATCGGTCTGCGGGGTTCTTCTCCTTCTTACTCTCCTCGATTTCAGCGGTGATCGTTCCGTTCGTTTCATTTTTCCTAAATTCAGTTACTAAATTAATATCCCATATCTCTGGGTCATATTTTAATTTATTTTTAGCTGCCCTCTGGGGCATTATCCTTCTTTCAACTTCAGGTTCATCTCTCTCGGGTCTATATTCGTCTTGAAATTCTTCTTCGTGAACACTATCTAGATCGTCCATTTCGGCATATGTACCATCATCAACCTGTACAATTTTAAACTCTGCGTTTTTATCAAGGGTTACTTGCTCTATGTTTACTGTTGCTCTTTTTAAATTCTGAAAATGTAATACTCGTCCGTCATTCAATTTATAGTTATTATTGGGTAGTGTTTGTATTACCGTGAATGGCCCTGACCACTGTGTTTTAAGTTTCCTTACTTGGTTCACGTCTTGTGTTCTCATAAGAGTGTATGCGTAAACTTTCTCCCCTACCCTGTGTGGTTCGCCATATATCTTTTTGTTGAAATTTCTTTCTTGCCTTATCGCTGACTTCTTTATATTATGGCACATAGCTTCGTGGATTCCTGTTATCTGGTCTTTCAATCTTCTTATGTAATCGTGATCCGGCTTCTCGGAGTATGCATGGTATTGCATTGATATCGGCGTTGCCGCCTCTCTTCCATACATTGCCTTATATGGGGTTATTCCCGTTGTGGTATGTACCGATGTATTATAGAAATATTCAACTATTTCTAATACTTCTCTCCAATCTCTTCCTCCAATTCTCGACGTTAACACTCTTATTAATTTTATCATTGTTCTGTTTAATCTTTCCACCGCTCCGTTGGCCTGTGGATGATATGCGGTTGTCTTCTCTGTTAATATCTCCATTAGCTTGGTCATTTCTTCAAATAATTTACTTTCGAATTGAACACCTCTGTCAGATATTATTGTTTGCATTGGTCCGAATTTTAAGATCCACTCTTTTATAATTTTATCTGCTACTACTTTTGCGGTTGTTGAATCTAGCGGTATCATTTGAGCGTATTTTGTGAAGTTATCCACCAATACTAATATATACTGATAACCTTCATCGTCTTGAGACAATTTTTCCAAATCCACATGAACAATTTCGTTGGGGGCCGTTGCCATGATTTTTTCAAGCGGTGCTACTTGTATCGGAAAGTGACTCTTATTATTTATAAGACATGTGTTACATTTATTGATCACATCTTCCACTGTTCTTCGAATGCTTGTTGTTATAAATCGAGCGTTAAAGGTGTTTTCCGTTTGTATTATACCCAAATGTCCATTTTCGTGTATCTTCCGAACTAATTCCCTTTTGTAATATTCAGGGATCGCTATTCTTAGCGTCTTTCCTTCTATGTACAAAAGTCCATTACTATTTAATTTCCATTTATACCGCTGAAAATAACTTTTAGCTTCTTTTCCCAGTGACCACTCATCGTTGTTCATTTTGTCTCTTATATCTTTCAGTATCAAATCACTTTTTTGTTTTTCGATTATATCTTTTTCATATATTTCTTCCTTAATTATTATCGGCATTATCGCATTCCCTTTTTTATCTGTATTGATTTCGGGTAATTCTACATATTCGTTATGTGACATGAAGTGAAACTTTTTCTTTTCACCATCGACCTTTTCTATATCTCGTTGATATTCGGGTAGCGCCGTCCAAAAGTCTGCGTTCTTATGTAGCGTTCCTTTCCGATGTTCTATGTTAAATTTGAACTCATTTAAGTATTCGATCCATCGTGATACAATTGATGATTTATCACCTGAAAACTTTTTAAGCCATGCGAGCCCACTATTATCAGTTCTCACTTTAAATGTTTGTCCTATTAAAAAGTACCGAAATTTCTTTATACTTTCGACCAATGCTAACATCTCCAGTTTCGTTGATCCATAATTTTCTTCACTTTGTTTTAACTTTCTACTAAAGAACTGTATCGGCACTTCCTTGCCGTCTTTGATTTGGCCCAAGCACGCCCCTATGGCAACATTACTTGCATCGCAATCGAGAATAAACTCTTTATCATAGTCCGGCGTATTTAATGAAGGCATTTGGCTTAACTCATTCTTTATATTATCCAACTGTTCCTGTTCTCTCCACGTCCATTCGAAGACTTTGTTCTTCTTTAACAGTTCTGTCATTTTTCCGGTTTTGTGTGCTACATTCGATATAAAAGAACCATAGTAGTTAATAAAACCCATAATTCTCTGTAGATCCTTTTTCGTTTTCGGGCTGTTAATATTCTGAATCATATCTCTGGCGTTGTTCTTCATCCGAATTTCTCCTTTCCGGATCTGCCTCCCCAAAAATACGACTTGTTCCTTTAAAATTTCACACTTCTTTCCATTTACCCGTAACCCTGCTTTATACAGGATGTTTAGCGTTCTATCCAGTTTTTCAAAATGTTCTTCGATTGTTTCGCTTGCTATGAGTATGTCGTCTATGTACGCACTTATCCCTTTTTCGACTTGTCTGTTGTTCTGTTTTAAAACTTTTGTCACATATCTCTGGAATGTAGCCGGTGCATTACATAATCCGAAGGCCATGTACATCCATTCAAATAGTCCATACGGTGTTATAAATGCCGTCTTTTCTATATCCGAAGGTTCCATTGGCACTTGCCAGTACGCCTTACAAAGATCTATGCATGTATAGTATTTGTTTTTACTGGCTTCATATATAATGTCTTCTATCCTCGGCAGTGGATATGCGTCCTTTTTTGTTATGTCGTTAAGCTTCCGGAAATCTATGCAAAGTCTGTATTTCTCGCCTTGTTTTACGAACACCGTAGGCGCAGCATAAGGGCTTTCACTTGGCCTAATTATCTTATTATCAATAAGTTCATTTAATATAGTATTGTAATGTTCTTTTAACTGTTCAGGAACTCTCCTGCATGGCAATCGTATTGGCTCCTCCGATGTGGTTATGATTTTATGCGTTTCTCCAACCGCTTTCCCCACACTTATTTCTCCATAATTAAAAATTTTTCCATGTCTTTTAAGTATTGTTATGAGTTGTTTTCTCTCTTCTGCGCTTAGGTGCTGGTACTCATCTTCGCATATTTCTGGTATTTGGTACTCCTTGTTTTCTTCCTGAATCAAGTTTATTACCTTTTCCACCATTTTTTTCTCGGTTCTAACTTTTTTCCCTTTTAATTTCAACGTGTCCTTTTTTATATTGACTGTATGGTTTGTTGCATTTAACATTGGTATTACTCCTCTGCCATTCTTTACCACACACAAGCTTGATGGTATGGAAATTTTCTTTGTATTTATGCCTTTCTGATCATAAATCATAACTTCAGACGTGATCTCACTCTCCGTTTCTATTTGGCACATCTTCCAGTTATTCGGTAGAATTTTCTCATTTTCCGTTAACCGAAATTCTATAGTTTCTGTCTCTTGCTCTTCTCCAAACGTGGTTATCGTTTCCTCTTGTACAGATATAGTCCTGTTTGTGTAGTCAATTATACATTTGTTATCCATCAAGAAATCATTTCCTAATATTACTTCATAAGGAAGTGCATTTTTTTCGGTGTCTATTACTGTGAATGTTTGCGAGAATGTAGTGTTAGCAATTCTCATCGGTACTTCCAATATTTTCCCTTTTGTATCGATGTAATGTCCTGAAGCATTGAGTAATCTGCTATTTTCTTTTTCCAACTTTTTCTTATCAATTCCTATCCTTGCCGCACATTCGTCGGTAATGATGGATATTACCGCTCCCGTATCAATGGTTGCTTTAACCATTACTCCATTTATGACGACCGTGATTGTATTTGTCTTTATCAGGTCCGTTACTATCAACACGGGTGCACGTTTTTCTGGAGGCGGCGCTCCATCTAATTTAAATTATCGTCTTTTAATTCTTCTTCTTGTTCCGGCTCATCTTCATCTTCCAATAAGTCTTCTTCTTCAAAGTAAGCCTCCTCCTCTTCTATGAAATTAATCTGGCGTTTACAAAATTTCTTTGTATGTCCTTTTTTCCCGCATGTTTGGCATTTCAAGTCTTTTCGGTTTATACGTTTTACTGTACCGTCTTTCAATTTTATTTTGATAATTTCCTCCTTTAGTTTTCCCTCATCATCCTTTTTGGTTTTGTTTATACATTTACCTATTGTCGGTATCGTTTTCGTTGTTGATGATTTTTCATTGATTCGCGCATTATTTTCCATCATTACCTGGATTCCCAAGCCCTTCCTTATCATCCTCTCTAGTGAGTCATCCGCATCGCATTTAATTTCAAATTGTTGCCGGATCAGTTCTGGTAGTCCTTTACAAATATGCGAGAATAGATCATATTTAGAATACGTGCTCTCTCTTGAGCTAAGTTTCAATAACCTCTCTACTTGTGACATGTAATTTCATAAATCCTCTCACTTGTTCATCTTTAAGCTATTTAACAACATTCGATATTGGCTTTTAAAGCTTTCATCGTCGTAATATTGTTGATATTCTCCAATTAATTTTTTGTAGTTCGATTTAGTCTCTAGATCCAGCACTAGGTAATGCTGGTAAGCTGCACCTCCTAGATATAGGGGAAATCGCGCCGCCGCCTGTTTTGTATCACTTTTCTCTCCTTCATGCTCATCTCGAACATCTGAATCCACTCTTTAAAAGTGGGGGAATAGCTATCAACTCTCCCCGTAAATTTCGGAAGTATTGCTTTGCATGCCGGTGTTTCACTATCTTCCTCTTCCTATAATATTGTTTCCTCATATATCGGCTTTGTGTCTGTTGTGGTTTTACATTTCTCTTTTACTTGTTTTGTTATATTGACGACCAGTTTTTCAACGAACTCGTCCTCTGTTTGACAATTTCTATATATTTCGGACTGTGCTTCTTCTCCAGGTACACTTTCGCTTAGTTTCTCTGGTTCTTGTACTACTATGTTTTTGATCACTTTGACACTATTTTCTTTTTCTTTTTCTGTTTCATCATTTGTTAGAGTTGTCAATCGAATTTTGTCTTTTAACTCGTCTATTTGCAGCTGCTTTAGAATATTGTCTTCTCTCAAATTCACGTTCTCTTCATGCATTTGAGTGATCATCTGCTTTAGATTTTCACTCTCCATTTTTATTTCCTTATTCGCTTCTATTAGTTTTTCGATTTGTTTTTGGAAGACATTCCTCTGCTCTGTTAATCTAGAGCTAGTGTCCTGCGTGATTTCTTCGATACGTTTGTCTTTATCAGCATTCGCTAATTCTATTTCAAACATTCTTTGAGTTAAATTCTCTATTTGTAGCATTAGTTCATGCCGTTCGTTATTATTATCCTGTATTACTTTTCTTAATTCGGTAATCGACATTGCTGTACCTTCGTCTTCTTGCAATGCCATCTCTGTTGGGGAATTTTGACTTTCAGGGGATGTGTTAACAACCGCCGGGGTTGTTTGGTTTTGGGGTGTCCTTTGAGTTTTAGCTTTAGTTCTTTGCTTTTTCCTTGAATTCACCATTTTAATAATTACTAGAGGCAATTGTATTTGGGTCCCTTACCAGTATTTGTACTCCTGGTTCTAATCGTCTTTTTGCTTGTTTCCCTCTTCATTCTTGAGCGAGAAGAAACAACTATCTTAACCCACTCGTAAGTTCGTAGTAGAATTCTTGTTCGTAAGTCTCCATACACTTTCGTTAACTATTACGCCATCTGTTTTCTCTTCTTAGTGCACGTTCTTTGAGCGCCTGTCGCGGTTGCCATGTAGAATCATGCTAACTCAACATGAGGGTGTTATTTAGAGAAAGCTGTTACTTTTCTTAGATTAACCACGAATCCGAGTTGACACTTTTCCGTTCTCTCTCCTTTATAACAAGTGTGCTGTTTATTAAACTAATTTAATATGCAAGAGCCTTTGTAGCTGCTTAATTAACTCAACTTATTTAGGTAAGGCAGAGAGCTTGGAAGACAGGATCGACACTCAATAGTAAACGTGCGACTCCAGGAACGCACTCGCCAGCTGCATCTTACCAATGGAACTGTTGATGTGAGATAGAGAGCAATACTGGAATGGCATTGTGAATAGCGAACTCAGTGTAAATGGAATGGCAACTACTTAGTAATTTAGTGCATTGATTGTTTTTGTTATTACGAACTAGTGCAATAAACGAAGTGGTGCAACTGTTCGGCTGTAATAGCTTCTTATGAGTCCCTACATTTAATAACCCTACATATAGATAAATAAATAATAGCCCTTTATACATGTAAACAATCAATGCCGCCAGCAAGAAATAAGAACTGTAAGTCGGCCGAAGGTCTCCCTTATATAACATTGAGCAACATGTAACAACTATTAGAGTTACTATATGTAATAAGATATAAAGATACAATCGTAATAAACATATAAGTGTGACCACTGTGAAATCATCAATCATCCTGGAACATAGTAAAGATAGTAACGAATAACTGGAGTTCATCAATAATATAATCAACATGTAAGACTTATAGGTCGCGATAACTCTATCAGACAAGCAACGACAATTAGGAAAGCTATAACGGCAAAAACTCCTATACCTATCTGTAACCTTAGAGTACAGTGTTAACTGGGGGTTGGGAACCACCATACAATCACCCTAGTTCGTATACGTTTAGCTTTCCATTTAAATATACAAAATGACCTGACAATAGAAAACGAATCCAAAGTAGATTTGCTCATCAATAGTTACATCTGATTCATTATATTTATAGCACTTTGGTGATAAACAACTAAATACTCGACAAGTACCTGTTAATCTTTCTTGTTGACAGTTTTTCCCTCGCTTTAATATTTCTGCTAATTTTACGCAACGTCAGCTTTAATTTGACTATGCTGTTTGACCATCTTTTGTTTTGTCAAATACCGTCGAGTATAATTTTAGATAATATTGCACAAAACATTTACAAAGTGAAAATAATCAATCCTATCATGATTTACAATTTAATCATTATAATCAATAATAAATTTAGTCTTTGTTTCCTTATCCTTTTCCTCTCATCTTGACCAATCATGATAGAATGATGGATTATGTCACACTCCCCCTCCAGCATAGCTAATTAAGGATGACCACTCTCTCTCCATGTACCATCTCGGCCGCCTTTTTGATTATCTCACTGGCTTCTTTCATTTCCCACGTAACGTTTTCGTACGCCTCATCTTTCGTAATTTTTAGCACGACGTCTTTCTCTGTTGTTAGCATCTTCTTGTGTCTTAAGAACGACGGGTTCTTTAGAGATTTAGCTATCGTACACATACTCCGTAATTCGTTTAACTTTTCGTTGAATATCTCGTAGTGTTTTCTGTAGAGTTTCATGCCCTTTATGGCTATCATTAATGTCATAATCGCGTCAATTCTACTGGTGTGTGCCAAATCTGGATGAATCGTCGTATTTGGGTAGAAGAATTCATACGTTGATCGTAATGACTTTGAAATCGACGCTTCGTCATAGAATGCACTTATGTTCTCCAGTACTTCTTCCTCGGTGATGTTTTCCGGTTTATTCTTTCCTAATCTGACCATAGTGATAATTTCCACTCTCCTCATTACGTCGTAGTATCGATATTGTGAACTCCACAGTTCTCCCCACACAATGTCGTTGATTCCAGAGAATAATATCACAGTTTGTGTCGACCTTTTTTCGATTTCTGCTCGGACTTTCTTAATTTGTCTGCATATTGGTTCTCCTTCTCTATAGAGGTCGTAAGGTGTAACTTGCCCTTCTATAAAGACTCTTTCTTTATTATCATTCTTTAGTAATATTTCTTTTGACTTCCTGTAGCGCTCGTCGTTGACTATTCTTTCAGCTGCTTGTCTGCTGTTGACGTATGTATTTTCTTCATGCCACATTGCTTTAATGGCTCTCTTGTCCTTTAGTCTCCAAGTTGGTAGCAGCATTGGTATGAAGATAGTCGGTGGTGGCGCGCATTTTAATATTGTTGTCATTGTTTTTTCCTCTATGGCCTCGTATGTACCTTGCATTTCTGCCGTTGTGGCCATGCCAAATGTCGCAGGATAATTGTTCTTAGACTTTTTGATATTTTCCCAGAACGTATCTGTTAGACCATTCTTCATTAAGTTCTGGGCCGTCTCAGGCTTTATTATGATTTTCGACGTAATACATTCTATGTCCACTGCAATTTGGTTTTGTGGTTCCAATAGTTAATCTATCTCTTGCCTAGTGAATGCTTCGGTACAGAGAACTTTAATTAACGATTTGGTTTCTCTTTCGTACACTTCTCCAAATATTCTTTGTACAATATTGTTTGTTCTTTCTTGTCGCACCGTGATTTCTACTAGTAGTCTCTTGTCGTCGGTGTCGACCCATGATAGCTCACTGGGCTCTTGTTCGCCCCATTTCTCCAGATTAACTTTATCAATTACTCGTTGTGTATTTGGAGTTAAAGCTATGTCGGTGGACTGTAAGAGTTTTTCTTCCGGTAGCATTTCTTCTTTACATTTACTCACCATTTCAATAATTTCAATGGGGCAATTTTTTCCTCTTTCCTCATGGTTTCTGAGCGTTTGATAATTTTGGTATAAGCACACTGCGGATAATTTTTCAGATATTTTTTTATCTCTTTCGTGATCACCTCGTAAATTTTCTTTTCTTCTACCATTTTAATCGTCTGCACTGTTTCCGCATGCTCTCTTCTAATTAAATTCCTCGAGTCGTTAGCCGTATGGTTGGCTAGTTCTATTATGCTGGGTCTTCCCAATGTATGTTGCTGTACCAACAATCTTGTGAAATGTTTCTCAAATCTTTGTTGTACTTTTTTCATCGGAGACATCGGTAAAATCTCTACGTTCTGTAACAACCACTGTTTAATGTTTATCAGAATCGGCGCTACAGCTATTTCAAATCTTTTCTGTCTAGCTATCTGTCTCCACTCCTTTCGCATCATCGGCAGTACCATTTTCTCATTATATGTTAATGCGATCATTAGTACCCAAATGGCTGTTCTTGCTCTGATCTCTGGAGCATTAATTTCTTCAAACATTTGTGTTTTAAAGTTCATCTTAGCTTCCATCTCATACGCTCTTCTGATCTCGTATAACGTAGCCTCAGTACTTTTATGATACTTTTTCGTGGGCGATCTTATGTCTATCATTGGCCACTCTTCATGCGTAGGCTTTTCTGCTTTAATCTCCGACCATACTGTCGCTATCCTTTCCAAATGCTCAGGTGTTTGGTTCATACTGCACTTTAGAAACAAATTTCCAGTCTCTTCCAAATTTTCAGTTATCCCTAGTAGTTCCATAGTACATGTTTGATAGTACATGTCGATAGCGATTTTAGGTTCCACCATGACTCTCTCCACTGGGGCTATTTCATTAATTTGTAAGTCCATTTTTATCAGTTCAGATATTCTTCTTGTACCGTTGTCCACTGTGAACAAATTATCTAATCTGATTTCCAACTCTTTTATACAATCCAGTAAATCTTCCGATTTCTGTGTTACGATTAGTATTACCCTCGTCTTCTGTTTCTTAGCTATTTTGAGTGTTTCTTCGATATTAGTTTGAAGTCTTTTTGATTCTATTTCAGCGTCTTTTACAAAATAGACTATCGTCAGATGGTTCTTATCGAGGTTTACTTGTTCGCATTCGTTTACAATTTTGTCTTTATTCTTTACTAGTTTCTGGACATCTTTCATTGTGAACTGTTCATCAAACGTGATATGGACTGTACTTTTGAAGTATGGTCTGTTGAATTGTTCCTTCATATCCTCTTTATATGCTATTATCATATTGCAGGTTGGACGATTTTTCTTATCAATAACTATTGGGATTGCATAACTTTCGTTTTCTTTGGTGGAAGTGCTGTGTTGTATTAGCCGCTTAGTTTCTGGCGATAGATTGTCGTAGGAATTATATCTCATCTTTCTGTTTGCTATGAAATAGGGATGTATTCTATCTCGTCCTATTTTTGTCATGCGGCTCTCTCTCTCTTCAGATCGTGACGATTTTGTAGTTGTTGATGTTTGTCTGTACGAAAAAATTCCTGAGCTTGTTGTTGTGGGGATTGAACTCGTTGACGGTATCTGCAAAGTATCCATATCGGAGTCATCACTTATGGGTTGTGTATCCCAACTTGCCATAGCTACTGAAGTTATTTCCTCGCCGCCCTTTAATTGGCTTTGAGTACTCGTGGATGCTGTTTCCTCGCCGCCCTTTATTTGGCTTTGAGTACTTGTAGATGTTGAAGGGGAGTGTGCATAATTCGGTGTTTCCAACCTCACGCCCTTTAATTGGCGATCAGTATCTTGTTGATGGCCCTCATTTATCCGCCTGCCCGTTAATTGACATTTGGTAGAGGGTGATTTTTCTTTTATTGTCTCCATCCTCATACCCTTTATTCGGTAATCAGATTGAGGAGACCTCCTCCTTATTCTTCTTTGTTTGTTGGTAGGTGTCATCTGCTCCGTCGTCATACCCTTTAATTGGTAATCAGACTGTGGAGCTCTTCTTCTAACTCTGCGTCGCTTGTTGCTGGGTGGAGAATTCTCCATCGTCATGCCCTTTATTTGGCAATCGGATTGCGGAGATTTGGCTTTGTTAGTGGAGCTTGCTGATATTCCCTCTATCCTCACGCCCTTTATTTGACGATCGGTCTGCGGGGTTCTTCTCCTTCTTACTCTCCTCGATTTCAGCGGTGATCGTTCCGTTCGTTTCATTTTTCCTAAATTCAGTTACTAAATTAATATCCCATATTTCTGGGTCATATTTTAATTTGTTTTTAGCTGCCCTCTGGGGCATTATCCTTCTTTCAACTTCAGGTTCATCTTTCTCAGGTCTATATTCGTCTTGAAATTCTTCTTCGTGAACGCTATCTAGATCGTCCATTTCGGCATATGTACCATCATCAACCTGTACAATTTTAAACTCTGCGTTTTTATCAAGGGTTACTTGCTCTATGTTTACTGTTGCCCTTTTTAAATTTTGAAAATGCAATATTCGTCCGTCATTCAATTTATAATTATTATTGGGTAGTGTTTGTGTTACCATGAATGGCCCTGACCATTGTGTTTTAAGTTTCCTTACTTGGTTCACGTCTTGTGTTCTCATTAGAGTGTATGCGTAAACTTTATCCCCTACCTTGTGTGGTTCACCATATATCTTTTTGTTGAAATTTCTCTCTTGCCTTATTGCTGACTTCTTTATATTATGGCACATAGCTTCGTGGATTCCTGTTATCTGGTCTTTTAATCTTCTTATGTAATCGTGATCCGGCTTCTCGGAGTATGCATGATATTGCATTGACACCGGCGTTGCCGCCTCTCTTCCATACATTGCTTTATATGGGGTTATTCCCGTTGTGGTATGTACTGATGTATTATAGAAATATTCAACTATTTCTAATACTTCTCTCCAATCTCTTCCTCCAATTCTCGACGTTAACACTCTTATTAATTTTATCATTGTTCTGTTTAATCTTTCCACCGCTCCATTGGCCTGTGGATGATATGCGGTTGTCTTTTCTGTTAGTATCTCCATTAGCTTGGTCATTTCTTCAAATAATTTACTTTCGAATTGAACACCTCTGTCAGATATTATTGTTTGCATTGGTCCGAATTTTAAGATCCACTCTTTTATAATTTTATCTGCTACTACTTTTGCGGTTGTTGAATCTAGCGGTATCATTCGAGCATATTTTGTGAAGTTATCCACCAATACTAATATATACTGATAACCTTCATCGTCTTGAGACAATTTTTCCAAATCCACATGAACAATTTTGTTAGGGGCCGTTGCCATAATTTTTTCAAGCAGTGCTACTTGTATCGGAAAGTGACTCTTGTTATTTATAAGACATGTGTTACATTTATTAATCACATCTTCCACTGTTCTTCGAATGCTTGTGGTTATAAATCGAGCGTTAAAGGTGTTTTCCGTTTGTATAATACCCAAATGTCCATTTTCATGTATCTTCCTAACTAATTCCCTTTTGTAATATTCAGGTATCGCTATTCTTAGCGTCTTTCCTTCTATATAAAGAAGTCCATTATTATTTAATTTCCATTTATAACGCTGAAAATAACTTTTAGCTTCCTTCGCCAGTGTCCAACCATCATTGTTCATCTTGTCTCTTATATCTTTCAGTATCAAGTCACTTTTTTGTTTTTCGATTATATCTCTTTCTGATATCTCTTCCTTAATTGTGATTGGCATTATAGCATTCCCTTTTTTGTCTGTATTGATTTCGGGTAATTCTACATATTCATTATGTGACATGAAGTGAAACTTTTTCTTTTCGCCATCGACCTTTTCTATATCTCGTTGATATTCGGGAAGCGCCGTCCAAAAGTCTGCGTTCTTATGTAACGTTCCTTTCCGATGTTCTATGTTAAATTTGAACTCATTTAAGTATTCAATCCATCGTGATACAATTGATGATTTATCGCCTGAAAACTTTTTAAGCCATGCGAGCCCACTATTATCAGTTCTCACTTTAAATGTTTGTCCTATTAAAAAGTACCGAAATTTCTTTATACTTTCGACCAATGCTAACATCTCCAATTTCGTTGATCCATAATTTTCTTCACTTTGTTTTAACTTTCGACTAAAGAACTGTATCGGCACTTCTTTGCCGTCTTTGATTTGGCCCAAGCATGCCCCTATGGCAACATTACTTGCGTCGCAATCGAGAATAAACTCTTTATCATAGTCCGGCGTATTTAATGAAGGCATTTGGCTTAACTCATTCTTTATGTTATCCAACTGTTCCTGTTCTCTCCACGTCCATTCGAAGACTTTGTTCTTCTTTAACAGTTCTGTCATTTTTCCGGTTTTATGCGCTACATTCGATATAAAAGAACCATAGTAGTTAATGAAACCCATAATTCTCTGTAGGTCCTTTTTCGTTTTCGGGCTGTTAATATTCTGAATCATATCTCTGGCGTTGTTCTTCATCCGAATTTCTCCTTTCCGGATCTGCCTCCCCAAAAATACGACTTGTTCCTTTAAAATTTCACACTTCTTTCCATTTACCCGTAACCCTGCTTTATACAGGATGTTTAGCGTTCTATCGAGTTTTTCAAAATGTTCTTCGATTGTTTTGCTCGCTATGAGTATGTCGTCTATGTACGCACTTATCCCTTTTTCGACTTGTCTGTTGTTCTGTTTTAAAACTTTCGTCACATATCTCTGGAATGTAGCCGGTGCATTACATAATCCGAAGGCCATGTACATCCATTCGAATAGTCCATACGGTGTTATAAATGCCGTCTTTTCTATATCCGAAGGTTTCATTGGCACTTGCCAGTACGCCTTGCAAAGATCTATGCATGTATAGTATTTGTTTTTACTGGCTTCATATATAATGTCTTCTATCCTCGGGAGTGGATATGCGTCCTTTTTCGTTATGTCGTTAAGCTTCCGGAAGTCTATGCAAAGTCTGTATTTCTCGCCTTGTTTTACAAACACCGTAGGCGCAGCATAAGGGCTTTCACTTGGCCTAATTATCTTATTATCAATAAGTTCATTTAATATGGTATTGTAATGTTCTTTTAACTGTTCAGGAACTCTCCTGCATGGCAATCGTATTGGCTCCTCCGATGTGGTTATGATTTTATGCGTTTCTCCAACCGCTTTCCCCACACTTATTTCTCCATAATTAAAAATTTTTCCATGTCTTTTAAGTATTGTTATCAGTTGTTTTCTCTCTTCTGCGCTTAGGTGCTGATACTCCTCTTCGCTTATTTCTGGTATTTGGTACTCCTTGTTTTCTTCCTGAATCAAGTTTATTACCTTTTCCACCATTTTTTTCTCGGTTCTAACTTTTTTTCCTTTTAACTTCAACGTGTCCTTTTTTATATTGACTGTATGGTTAGTTGCATTTAACATTGGTATTACGCCTCTGCCATTCTTTACCACACACAAACTTGATGGTATGGAAATTTTCTTTGTATTTATGCCTTTCTGATCATAAATCATAACTTCAGATGTGATCTCACTCTCCGTTTCTATTTGGCACATCTTCCAGTTATTTGGTAGAATTTTCTCATTTTCCGTTAACCAAAATTCTATAGTTCCTGTTTCTTGCTCTTCTCCACACGTAGTTATCGTTTCCTCTTATATCGGCTTTGTATCCGTTGTGGTCTTACATTTCTCTTTCACTTGTTTCGTTATATTAACGACCAATTTTTCAACGAACTCGTCCTCTGTTTGACAGTTTTTATATATTTCGGACTGTGTTTCTTCTCCAGGTACACTTTCGCTTAGTTTCTCTGGTTCTCGTACTATTATGTTTTTGATCACTTTGACACTATTTTCTTTTTCTTTTTCTGTTTCATCATTTGTTAGTGTTGTCAATCGAATTTTGTCTTTTAACTCATCTATTTGCAGCTGCTTTAGAATATTGTCTTCTCTCAAATTCACGTTCTCTTCATGCATTTGGGTGATCATCTGCTTTAGATTTTCACTTTCCATTTTTATTTCCTTATTCGCTTCTACTAGTTTTTCGATTTGTTTTTGGAAGACATTTCTTTGCTCTGTTAGTCTAGAGCTAGTGTCCTGCGTGATTTCTTCGATACGTTTGTCTTTATCGGCATTCGCTAATTCTACTTCAAACATTCTTTGAGTTAAATTCTCTATTTGTAGCATTAGTTCATGCCGTTCGTTATTATTATCCTGTATTACTTTTCTTAATTCTTTAATCGACATTGCTGTACCTTCGTCTTCTTGCAATGCCATCTCTGTTGGGGAATTTTGACTTTCAGGGGATGTGTTAACAACCGCCGGGGTTGTTTGTTTTTGGGGTGTCCTTTGAGTTTTAGCTTTCGTTCTTTGCTTTTTCTTTGAATTCACCATTTTGTTAATTACTAGAGGCAATTGTATTTGGGTCCCTTACCAGTTTTTGTACTCCTGGTTCTAATCGTCTTTTGCTTGTTTTCCTCTTCTTTCTTGAGCGAGAAGAAACAACTATCTTAACCCACTCCTAAGTTCGTAGTAGAATTCTTGTTCGTAAGTCTCCATACACTTACGTTAACTATTACGCCATCTGTTTTCTCTCCTTGGTGCACGCTCTTTGAGCGCCTGTCACGGTCGCCATGTAGAATCATGCCAACTCAACATGAGGGTGTTATTTAGAGAAAGCTATTACTTTTCTTAGATTAACCACGAATCCGAGTTGACACTTTTCCGTTCTCTCTCCTTTCTAACAAGTGTGCGGTTTATTAAACTAATTTAATTTGCAAGAGCCTTTGTAGCTACTTAATTAACTCAACTTATTTAGGTAGGGCCGAGAGCTTGGAAGACAGGATCGACACTCAATAGTAAACGTGCGACTCCAGGAACGCACTCGCTAGCTGCATCTTACCAATGGAACTGTTGATGTGAGATAGAGAGCAATAATGGAATGGCATAGTGAATAGCGAACTCAGTGTAAATGGAATGGCAACTACTTAGTAATTTAGTGCATTGATTGTTTTTGTTATTACGAACTAGTGCAATAAACAAAGTGGTGCAACCGTTCAGCTGTAATAGCTTATTATGAGTCCCTACATTTAATAACCCTACATATAGATAAATAAATAATAGCCCTTTATACATGTAAACAATCAATGCCGCCAGCAAGAAATAAGAACTGTAAGTCGGCCGAAGGTCTCCCTTATATGACATTGAGCAACATGTAACAACTATTAGAGTAACTATATGTAATAATAGATAAAGATACAATCGTAATAACCATCTAAGTGTAACCACTGTGAAATCATCAATCATCCTGGAACATAGTAAAGATAGTAACGAATAACTGGAGTTCATCAATAATATAATCAACATGTAAGACTCGTAGGTCGCGATAACTCTATCAGACAAGCAATGACGATTAGGAAAGCTATAACGGCAAAAACTCCTATACCTATCCGTAACCTTAGAGTACAGTGTTAACTGGAGGTGGGGAACCACCATACAGTTACCCTAGTTAATATACGTTTAGCTTTCCATTTAAATATACAAAATGACCTGACAATAGAAAACGAATCCAAAGTAGATTTGCTCATCAATAGTTACATCTAATTCATTATATTTATAGCACTTTGGTGATAAACAACTAAATACTCGACAAGTACCTGTTAATCTTTCTTGTTGACAGTTTTTCCCTCGCTTTAATATTTCTGCTAATTTTACGCAACGTCAGCTTTAATTTGACTATGCTGTTTGACCATCTTTAGTTTTGTCAAATACCGTCGAGTATAATTTTAGATAATATTGCACAAAACATTTACAAAGTGAAAATAATCAATCCTATCATGATTTACAATTTAATCATTATAATCAATAATAAATTTAGTCTTTGTTTCCTTATCCTTTTCCTCTCATCTTGACCAATCATGATAGAATGATGGATTATGTCACACTCCCCCTCCAGCATAGCTAATTAAGGATGACCACTCTCTCTCCATGTACCATCTCGGCCGCCTTTTTGATTATCTCACTGGCTTCTTTCATTTCCCACGTAACGTTTTCGTACGCCTCATCTTTCGTAAT
This sequence comes from Hofstenia miamia, assembly GCA_900660155.1. Lineage (NCBI taxonomy): Eukaryota > Metazoa > Xenacoelomorpha > Acoela > Hofsteniidae > Hofstenia > Hofstenia miamia. Next base: position 31,975 of record CABFPE010000857.1, on the reverse strand, counting down.
TTTTAACACGACATCTTTCTCTGTTGTTAGCATCTTCTTGTGTCTTAAGAACGACGGGTTCTTTAGAGATTTAGCTATCGTACACATACTCCGTAATTCGTTTAACTTTTCGTTGAATATCTCGTAGTGTTTTCTGTAGAGTTTCATACCCTTTATGGCTATCATCAATGTCATAATCGCGTCAATTCTACTGGTGTGCGCCAAATCTGGATGAATCGTAGTATTTGGGTAGAAGAATTCATACGTTGATCGTAATGATTTTGAAATCGACGCTTCGTCATAGAATGCACTTATGTTTTCCAGTACTTCTTCTTCGGTGATGTTTTCCGGTTCGTTCTTTCCTAATCTGACCATGGTGATAATTTCTACTCTCCTCATTACGTCGTAGTATCGATATCGTGAACTCCAAAGTTCTCCCCACACAATGTCATTGATCCCAGAGAATAATATCACAGTTTGTGTCGACCTTTTTTCGATTTCTGCTCGGACTTTCTTGATTTGTCTGCATATTGGTTCTCCTTCTCTATAGAGGTCGTAAGGTGTAACTTGCCCTTCTATAAAGACTCTTTCTTTATTATCATTCTTTAGTAAGATCTCTTTTGACTTCTTGTAACGATCGTCATTGACTATTCTTTCAGCTGCTTGTCTGCTGTTGACATATGTATTTTCTTCGTGCCACATTGCTTTAATGGCTCTTTTGTCTTTTAATCTCCAAGTTGGTAGCAGCATTGGTATGAAGATAGTCGGAGGTGGCGCGCATTTTAATATCGTTGTCATTGTTTTCTCTTCTATCGCCTCATATGAGCCTTGCATTTCTGCCGTTGTGGCCATACCGAACGTAGCAGGATAATTGTTCTTCGAGTTCTTGATGTTTTCCCAGAAAGTATCGGTTAAACCATTCTTCATTAGATTCTGGGCAGTCTCAGGTTTTATTATCATTTTCGACGTAATACACTCTATGTCCACTGCAATCTGGTTTTGTGGCTCCAATAGTTCGTCTATCTCTTGTCTGGTAAATGCTTCCGTACAGAGAACTTTAATTAACGATTTGGTTTCTCTTTCATACACTTCTCCAAATATTCTTTGTACAATATTGTTTGTTCTTTCTCGTCGCACCGTGATTTCTACTAGTAGTCTTTCGTCATCGGTGTCGACCCATGATAGTTCACTGGGCTCCTGTTCGCCCCATTTCTCCATATTAACTTTATCGATTACTCGTTGTGTATTCGGAGTTAAGGCTATGTTGGTAGATTGTAAGAGTTGTTCTTCAATTAACATTTCTTCTTTACTTTTACTCACCATTTCAATAATTTCGATGGGGCAATTTTTTCCCTCTTTCCTCATGGTTTCTGAGCGTTTGATAATTTTGGTATAGGCACACTGCGGATAATTTTTCAGATATTTCTTTATCTCTTTTGTGATCACCTCATGAATTTTCTTTTCTTCTACCATTTTTATCGTCTGCACCGTTTCCGCGTGCTCTCTTCTAATCAAATTCCTAGTCGTTAGCCACGGTTGATTTTTAAGCGCTCTTAGTTTCGTGTTAGAGGTTGCGCCCCACATATATTTCTTTGTTTCGTCCGTTAGAATATCGATCTCACTTGGGCATATCCCCGTTTTGTTTGCTAGTTCTATTATGCTGGGCCTTCCCAATGTATGTTGCTGTACTAACAACCTTGTAAAGTGTTTCTCCAATCGCTTTCCCCACACTTATTTCTCCATAATTAAAAATTTTTCCATGTCTTTTAAGTATTGTTATTAGTTGTTTTCTCTCTTCTGCGCTTAGGTGCTGGTACTCCTCTTCGCTTATTTCTGGTATTTGGTACTCCTTGTTTTCTTCCTGAATCAAGTTTATCACCTTTTCCACCATTTTTTTCTCGGTTCTAACTTTTTTTCCTTTTAACCTCAACGTGTCTTTTTTGATATTGACTGTGTGGTTGGTTGCATTTAACATTGGTATTACACCTCTGCCCTTCTTTAGTACACACAAGCTCGATGGTATGGAAATTTTCTTTGTATTTATGCCTTTCTGATCATAAATCATAACTTCAGACGTGATCTCACTCTCCGTTTCTATTTGGCACATCTTCCAGTTATTCGGTAGAATTTTCTCATTTTCCGTTAACCGAAATTCTATAGTTTCTGTCTCTTGCTCTTCTCCAAACGTGGTTATCGTTTCCTCTTGTACAGATATAGTCCTGTTTGTGTAGTCAATTATACATTTGTTATCCATCAAGAAATCATTTCCTAATATTACTTCATAAGGAAGTGCATTTTTTTCGGTGTCTATTACTGTGAATGTTTGCGAGAATGTAGTGTTAGCAATTCTCATCGGTACTTCCAATATTTTCCCTTTTGTATCGATGTAATGTCCTGAAGCATTGAGTAATCTGCTATTTTCTTTTTCCAACTTTTTCTTATCAATTCCTATCCTTGCCGCACATTCGTCGGTAATGATGGATATTACCGCTCCCGTATCAATGGTTGCTTTAACCATCACTCCATTTATGACGACCGTGATTGTATTTGTCTTTATCAGGTCCGTTACAATCAACACGGGTGCACGTTTTTCTGGAGGCGGCGCTCCATCTAATTTAAATTATCGTCTTTTAATTCTTCTTCTTGTTCCAGCTCATCTTCATCTTCCAATAAGTCTTCTTCTTCAAAATAAGCTTCCTCCTCTTCTATGAAATTAACCTGTCGTTTACAAAATTTCTTTGTATGTCCTTTTTTTCCGCATGTTTGGCATTTCAAATCTTTTCGGTTTATACGTTTTACTGTACCGTCTTTCAATTTTATTTTGATGATTTCCTCGTTTAGTTTTCCCTCATCGTCCTTTTTAGTTCTGTTAGTACCACTACCTATTGTCGGTATCATTTTTGTTGTTGATGATTTTTCATTGATTCACACATTATTTTCCATCGTTACCTGGATTCCCAAGCCTTTCCTTATCATCCTCTATAGAGAGTCATCCGCTTCGCATTTAATTTCAAATTGTTGCCGGATCGGTTCTGGTAATCCTTTACAAATATGTGAGAATAGATCGTATTTAGAATACGTGCTCTCTCTTGAGCTAAGTTTCAATAACCTCTCTACTTGCGACATGTAATTTCGTAAGTCCTCTCACTTGTTCATCTTTAAGCTATTTAACAACATTCGATATTGGCTTTTAAAGCTTTCGTCGTCGTAATATCGTTGATATTTTTAAATTAATTTTTTGTAGTTCGATTTAGTCTCTAGATCCAGCACTAGGTAATGCTGGTAAGCTGCACCTCCTAGATATAGGGGAAATCGCGCCGCCGCTTGTTTCTGTATAACATTTCTTTCCTTCATGCTCATCTCGAACATTTGGATCCATTCTTTAAATGTCGGGGAATAGCTGTTCACTCTCCCCGTAAATTTTGGAAGTATTGCTTTACAAGCTGGTGTCTCACTATCTTCCTCTTCAGATAGTATCGTTTCTTCATATATCGGTTTTCTGTCCGTCGTACTATTGCATTTCTCCTTCACTTGTTTCGTTATATTTATGACTAACTTTTCAACAAATTCGTCTTCTGTCTGACAATTTCTGTATATTTCAGACTGACTTTCTTCTATTGGTACACTTCCACTCAATTTTTCCGGTTCTTGTACTATTGTGTTCTTAATCACCTTGACACTACTCTGCTCTTCTTCATTTGTTAGTGTCGACAGTCGAATTTTATCTTTTAAATCATCTATCTGGAGTTGCTTTAAAATATTATCTTCTCTCAGGTTCACGTTTTCTTCATGCATTTGAGTAATCATTTTCTTTAGATTCTCACTCTGCATTTTTATCTCGTTGTTTGCCTCTATTAGTTTCTCGATTTGTTTCTGGAATACATTCCTTTGCTCCGTCAACCTAGAGCTCGTATCTTGCATAATTTCTTCAATCCGTTTGTCTTTTTCAGCATTCACTAATTCTATCTCAAACATCCTTTGAGTTAAGTTTTCTATTTGTAACATTAACTCCCGTCTTTCATTATTATTATCCTCTATTATTCTCCTTAGCTCCATAGTCGTCAGTGCTGCACCTTCATTTTCCTGCTGTAAGACTATCTCTGTTGGAGAATTTTGACTCTCGGGGGATGTATTAACAATCGCTGGGGTTGTTTGATTTTGGGGTGTCCTTTGCGTTTTGGCTTTAGTTCTTTGCTTTTTTCCTGAATTTACCATTTTCATTTCTACTAAGGCAATTGTGTAATGGTGTCCTTTATCAGTATCATGTACTCAAGGTTACTATTGTTCATCATCTTATTG
>CABFPE010000856.1:226821-237685 GCA_900660155.1 Hofstenia miamia | reverse complement strand
TATATATATATAGTTAATTGTGTAATATGGAATGTAGATTTATTATAAAGGTGGCTACAACAAATTTACAAATAATTATTAATAGTAGGAATAATACTGATAATAATATAACAAAGAATTTGAAAACCTACCGTGCTGTCAGTATCTTTTATGATGAATAATTCCTTTCATGTGAAATAGTTCCGTGCTGCCACATAACACAGCGCTGCCGTAAATGTAAAAAATAAATTCTAACGAATTTTGATTTGCTCAGAATATGTATATTCGAATTAAATTCATTGGCAATTTGACGCGTTTAATATTTATTGACGTAATTCTGGTTGGAATAGTTTTGATTGGTTTATATAAATGAAAACATGCTGATTTCAATGGGGGATATTCACAAAATTTTAATTTTTTTGAAATGGGCTAATTTTGTATATATTTGAGTGATATTTACAAAAAAAGGTGTACCAGACCCTGAAATTTATTAGTTTTTCTTTAATTTGATTTTTATTTTCACAATCCCATTACACAAATTTCATTTTTCTGACGTCACTTCAGTGTAAACAAATTTGATAACATGTAGAGTATAAAACTTAGTATTGGCCAATAAAACATTACCTACTAAAATGACATCATCGAGCAGAACACTGTTGACTACATTATACTAGCTGAGAACAACAATCTATATTATGAGTATACTACTCCTGAATGCCCATTCTCTGACCACTGTTTTACATCTATCAAATTTCAAAGGTCTCATTCAGCCCCAAAAAATAACATGAAATGGATTAAAACTCGTGAAAAATGTATTGAAAATATTAATAATTTTAAATTATCCCTCTCATCAGAAAATTGGTTTCCTGTATATTCTGCATCAAATTTAAATGAAATGCTGGAAAACTTTNATGACATCATCGAGCAGAACACTAATTGACTACATTATACTAGCTGAGAACAACAATCTATATTATGAGTATACTACTTCTGAATGCCCATTCTCTGACCACTTTTTTCCATCTATCAAATTTCAAAGGTCTCATTCAGCCCCAAAAAATAACATGAAATGGATTAAAACTCGTGAAAAATGTATTGAAAATATTAATAATTTTAAATTATCCCTCTCATCAGAAAATTGGTTTTCTGCATATTGTGCATCAAATTTAAATGGAATGCTGGAAAACTTTTTAAAAATTTTTGAAATTTATCTTAACAGATTTTGCCCTGAAAAGAAAATAATGGTTAAATCCAGTATAAACATTTTATGATTTCCCGAACCAGCAAGAATTTTGCCGCATATAAAAAGGCAAGAAATGCATCGAATATTGAATCTCGTAAGGCATTCAACGAATTCATTAAGAATGAATATGCGCGCCTTCCAAGTGAACGTTCACAATGGAAGCTAATACAAGAGATCACAAATTATAAGCGATCAAAATCAAACTCAATTGATGTGATAAAAGATCAGAAAGGAAACAATCTTTCTGACAATTTGGAAATATCAAATGAATTAAATAAGACTTTTGTTAATCTAGGAAAATACAATTGCCCCCTCGCTAAGTACGAAAACGTTTCACGCAAAATTTTTACACCTGAATTTTCCTTCCGCTTCTCAACTAGTTATGAAATTATTAAGTCAATCAATAAGCTTAAAACCAACAAATCAAGCAGTCCCTCAAGCATTCCCTCATGGGCCCTTAAAATTACTGCAGACATCATTGCAAATTCATTAAATTGTATCTTAAAAGAATGCATAAAATTTAATTACTTCCCGAATAGTTTAAAAATTGCTCACATTACTACAATTTTTAGGAAAAACGATCCATCAATTGCCACTAATTATCTGCCAATCTCAATTACTTCTCCAATAAACAAAATATTCGAAAGAATATTTACATAATCAAATAACTGAAAATTTAAATAAGTATATAATTTATTATCAAACACGCAATTTGGATTTTGCAAAAATTTCTCAACAACTGATGCACTATTAAATGCTACTGAAACTTGGAGAGCATCACTTGATTCTAATAAATTTGTAGCTATAGCTTGTTTAGATCTTTCAAAAGCCTTTGATTCGATTAATCATAACATTCTAATTGAAAAACTATCTTACTTAGGATTTTCTAATACTAGTAAGCAATTGATAACTAGTTACCTCAATCAAAGATTCCAAAGAGTTAAATTAAATGATATTTTTTCAGAATGGTTACCGGTTTACAATGGGGTGCCTCAAGGNCACTTGATTCTAATAAATTTGTAGCTATAGCTTGTTTAGATCTTTCAAAAGCCTTTGATTCGATTAATCATTAGCATTCTAATTGAAAAACTATCTTACTTAGGATTTTCTAGTAATAGTAAGCAATTGATAACTAGTTACCTCAATCAAAGATACCAAAGAGTTAAATTAAATGATATTTTTTCAGAATGGTTACCGGTTTACAATAGGGTGCCTCAAGGTACGATTCTAGGTCCTCTTCTTTTAAGTATTTATGTAAATGACATGCATTCTATAACTAATTGCAACTTAATCCAATATGCCGATGACACTTGCATTTTCAGCGATATTCATCAATGCACCTAGCAGCGGAATTTATAGAATTGAATTGTAACAAATTGTCAAAATACTTTTGTATGCACAAGTAGAATATTAAGGAAGCTAAAACAGAATTTTGTATTTTGCAGCCGAATAAAAGCAATTACGATGTTTCTGCAGTGACTTTAAATGTAAACAATATTAATGTTCCTATTGTGGACACTTTCAAGTACCTAGGAGTAACTATTAACTCAAAGATAAAATTCAACTCACATCAATTTAATAGTTAGAAAATTAGCTATCGGTATGACACTAGTAGTTAGGCAATTACCACCTTGTGCAATAATTCAATTCTTCCATGCTTTCATCATGAGTCACCTTAATTACGCAAACAATTTATTTACTGATCTAAGTGATGTGCTTTATGGAAAACTTGACATTCAATTAAGATGGGCACTGAATATCTCAGCAAAAATTCATCGAAAAATAACAGTACATTTCTAGGTCAATTCTCTTTCCAAAACAACTCGTCATTTTGAATACATTGCTAACATTTTTCAAACTAGTAAAAAATCTACCGCCTTATAATTCAATTAAATTAACGGGATTTACTCATAAACAGAATTCAAGATCAAAGCTTTTTACATGTATTAAGTATAAGAAAAACGTTTTAAAGAAATCCTTCATTAATGTCGCAATTCGAACCTGGAATTCGCTACCTAAAGAAATTAAAAATATTGAAAGAATAAAATCTTTTAAAACATTTAAAAATCTTCCTTAAGCAAAAATATGTTTCTGGAAAATCATGGCCAGGATACAAATTTATAACAATGACTATGCTATAACTCGTTATTAAAATAGCACTATAGTAATTTATCCATAGCCTGCAAGATTTGTTTTGTAATTTATGTGAATTATATATATATGTGTTTTTGAGAATTTAATGACGCTATTCTGATAAATTATCAGTTATTTAATTGTTAACATTTATCTGAATAAAGATTCCCTTATCTTATCTTATCTTATAATCCCAGATTTTATTAACCTAGAAACGTATATTTTTAGATATATATATTTTCGAGAGAATAGAAATATCATTCGTCTTTATATAATCTCAGATTTTATTAACCTAGAAACATATTTTTTAGATATCAATATATATAGAGGATAGAAATATCATTCGTCTTTGTATAATCTCAGTTTTTACTAATTTAGAAACGTATAATTTTTAGATATAGATGTATATATAGAGGGTAGAAATAACATTTTTGGTAAAATTATTTCAATTTCAGCAATTTATAGAAAGCCAACCGATACAGGTTGAGTTTTAAGTTTCAATTCAAATTCACTCGCAGCATACAAAATAGCACTAATTATTGGAGCAATACTTTGAATTTTTGATGCCTCAAGTTCTTTTAAAATCATAAACCAAGAAATAAGATAAGATAAGATAAGATAAGAGAATCTTTATTCAAATAAATGTTAACAATTAAATAACTGATAATTTATTTGAATAGCGTCATTAAATTCACAAAAACACATATATACAATTCACATAAATTACAAAAGAAATCTTGCAGGCTATGGATAAATTACTATAGTACTATTTTAATAACGAGTTATAGTATAGTCATTGTTATAAAATTTGTATCCTAGCCATGATTTTCCAGAAATATATTTTTGCTTAAGGAAGATTTTTAAATGCTTTTTAAAAGGTTTCAATTTTTCAATATTTTTAATTTCTTTAGGTAGCGAATTCCAGGTTCGAATGGCGACATTAATGAAGGATTTCTTTAAAACGTTCTTCTTATACTTAACGCATGTAAAAAGCTTTGATCTTGAATTCTGTTTATGAATAAATCCCGGTATTTTAATCGTATTATAAGGTGGTAGGTTTCTGATTAGTTTGAAGAATGTCAGAAGGGTATTTAACATAACTAGTTGTTTTGGAAAAAGAATTGACCTAGAAATGTACTGTTTGGTTTGCGATGAGTTTTTCGTTGTGATATTTAATGCCCATCTTAATTGAACATTAAGTTTTTTATAAAGCACTTCGTTTAGATCAGTAAATAAAATGTTTGCGTAATTAAGGTGACTCATGATGAAAGCATGGAAGAATTGAATTATGGCACAAGGTGGTAATTGCCTAACTACTAGTGTCATACTTTTTATACCTATAGCTAATTTTCTAACTATCAGATTGATGTGAGAGTTGAATTTTAGCTTTGAATCAATTGTTACTCCTAGGTACTTGAAAGTGTCCACAATAGGAACATTAATATTATTTACACATAAAGTCACTGCAGAAACATCGTAATTGTTTTTATTCGGCGGCAAAATACAAAATTCTGTTTTAGCTTCATTAATATTCAACTTGTGCATGCAAAAGTATTTTGACAATTTGTTACAATTCAATTCTATAGATTCCGCTGCTAGTTGCATTGATGAATTATCGCTGAAAATGCAAGTGTCATCGGCATATTGGATTAAATTGCAATTAATTATAGAATGCATGTCATTTACATAAATACTAAAAAGAAGAGGACCTAGAATCGTACCTTGAGGCACCCCATTGCAAACCGGTAACCATTCTGAAAAAATATCATTTAATTTAACTCTTTGGAATCTTTGACTGAGGTAACTAGTTATCAATTGTTTACTATTACTAGAAAATCCTAAGTAAGATAGTTTTTCAATTAGAATGTTATGATTAATCGAATCAAAGGCTTTTGAAAGATCTAAACAAGCTATAGCTACAAATTTATTAGAATCAAGTGATGCTCTCCAAGTTTCAGTAGCGTTTAATAGTGCATCAGTTGTTGAGAAATTTTTGCGAAAACCAAATTGCGTGTTTGATAATAAATTATATTTATTTAAATGTTCAGTTATTTGATTATGTAATATTCTTTCGAATATTTTGCTTATTGGAGAAGTAATTGAGATTGGCCGATAATTAGTGGCAATTGATGGGTCGTTTTTCTTAAAAATAGGAGTAATGTGAGCAAGTTTTAAATTATCCGGGAAGTAATTTAGTTTTATGCATTCATTAAAGATAAAATTTAATGGATTTGCAATGATGTCTGCAGTAATTTTAAGGGCCCATGAGGGAATGCTTGAGGGACCGCTTGATTTGTTGGTTTTAAGCTTATTGATTGACTTAATAATTTCATAACTAGTTGAGAAGCGGAAAGAAAATTCAGGTGTAAAAATTTTGCGTGAAACGTTTTCGTACTTAACGAGGGGGCCATTGTATTTTCCTAGATTAACAAAAGTCTTATTTAATTCATTAGTTATTTCTAAATTGTCAGAAAGATTGTTTCCTTTCTGATCTTTTATCACATCAATTGAGTTTGATTTTGATCGCTTATAATTTGTGATTTCTTGTATTAGCTTCCATTTTGAACGTTCACTTGGAAGGCGCGCATATTCATTCTTAATGAATTCGTTGAATGCCTTACGAGATTCTATATTCGATGCATTTCTAGCCTTTTTATATGCGGCAAAATTCTTGCTGGTTCGGTAAATCATAAAATGTTTATATGCTTTGTTCTTTTCGCGAATCAATACTTTGCAAGTTTCAGTTATCCAAGGTTTATTCGGAAAATTATTGTTTGCTTTGGAGTTTGAACTGGTTTTAACCATTATTTTTTTTTCAGGGCAAAATCTGTTAAGATAAAATTCAAAAATTTTTAAAAAGTTTTCTAGCATTTCATTCGAATTTGATGCAGAATATACAGGAAGCCAATTTTCTGATGAGAGGAATAATTTAAAATTATTAATATTTTCAATACACTTTTCACGAGTTTTAATCCATTTCATGTTATTTTTTGGGACTGAATGAGACTTTTGAAATTGGATAGATGTAAAACAGTGGTCAGAGAATGGGCATTCAGAAGTAGTATACTCATAATATAGATTGTTGTTCTCAGCTAGTATAATGTAGTCAATTAGTGTTCTGCTTGATGATGTCATTCTAGTAGGTAATGTTTTATTGGCCAATACTAAATTAAATGTATTCAGAAACAGATCCATTTTACTTTGGTCATTAGCATTAAAATAATTTAGGTTCCAATCCCCCAAAAGTAATAAGTCTTTATTTTCAGAACAAGCAAGTGATAATTCGTCTTCTAGTTGTTGAATAAAAAAATTAGAGAACTTCTTATGAGGACAGTAGGATACATTTAATAACTGCTTTTTAAAACGTGAATTTTTTATTGGATTATTAATTTCAACCCATAAACTATCAAAATTTGATTCGTTATTACTCTTAATATCGTTGCGTATCTTGGGATTAAATGACTTTGGGATTAAAAATAATACACCTCCACCTTTGGATTTTCCTAACGTTTTGTTCAAAATTCTATCCCTTCTAAATAGTGCATAAGTTTCTTTAACAGTCCATGAGGTATCTAGATCTTCGTTTTTTAACCAGGTTTCGGAAACTGCGAGAATTAAATCATTTTTAAAGCTTGAAATGAATTCCCTATATTCGAAATTTTTAATGCTTAGATTCTGAAAATTTAAATGTACATAATTCACTATATCTGAGCCGTTATTCAATTTTTTGATGTATGATTCAAAATTTAAGATCGGACCGGGATTAGTTTCAATGCCATTTACCGCTAATAACAAGAAAATTATAAGAGATATAAAGAACGACTTTTTAAAATTTATTTTACTAGTACATATGCGCCTGTATGATATAGTTAAAAATGTTCTTGAATAACACATAGTTGATCGATATGTATTGAAATAAGAGTGTACTGGTAATAGTAAATCATACTCATTAGATTTGAAAGTCGAAATAAGAAAAATAAAAGTAAAGAGTAATAATTTTGATTTGAGAACAGAATTAAATTTAAATTTATAGTAATTTTTCCGTAGCCTGGGCGTACTAAAACAAAAATAAAATAAATAATAAAACATAATTAAAAAAGCCATAGTACAAAAAAAGTCCAGATAGAAATTATTCAAGTAGCATTAGTATCTAAAGTTGTGTACCTCATCGATGTAGAATGGCGGTGCGGTGTTACATAGCGCAGCGGCGTATGATTGATGTACCCTGGACGAAGGATGAAACGGATTGCGCGGTGGTAAGTAACGAGGGGCGAAGCTTTCGTAGACCGCAGTCTTTGACGGCGTGTGTTTGAAATGCGGTGCTTTACGTAGCGATGGCGGTTCAAAAAGCGATTTGAGAGTAACTACGAATTTTGACATTCCGTTATGTGAAAAATGTATTCCGTCTTTTGATAGGAGATTGCTATTGACGACCTTAGCACCTAAACAAAAATTTGTGAATAGCTTAAATACTGAGAAGTTTAATTTTTGAGACAGGTTAAAAATAATTTTGTTCACTTTAACTATTTCGTTGTTACTCTGAAGTAACCTATTGCAGAAAGGAGGAAGTTCACTGAAGAAAAGTCTTGTAGGATTAAACTTGTGCCTAATAACTTTAATAAGATTAAAATACTTAGCTTCGTAATTTTCTGGATTCTTTAGTATGTCGTTTCGTCCAATTTGAACAAAGACAGTTTCGATTTTTGTTTGGGGATATGATTCAAGCGTGTTTTGTAGTTCAGAAATGCATGCTCCTGGATATGAATGAACTGTGACTTCCTGGTTTTTAATTAAATTTTTCGATCGCAATTTCCTAAACATAGAGCTACCTAACACTAAAAAATTTGTACCTGTTTTAATCTTACGTGGCTTCTTAGGAGGGCGAGACGAGCTACAGGATGTGGTCGGATTACTAGTTGTTTTTTCCGGAAGTTGTGATTCGTGTGCATGCGTAGATGTGGATGACGCAGCGATAGCAGTTCATCTTTGCTGAGCGCTAGAAATGGCGCTACTAATTTGCTATGCGTATCATTGGAATTGCCATTCGCGTCAACGATGCTTTTCAGAGCAGAGCGGAGCTCACAACCAACTGCCTCGAATGAAATCAAACTAAAACGAATCTGAAGAAAAATAGATATCCAAGTAATTTTATTAAGAAATTTATTAAGGAAGAAATTGATGAAATATTGAATATGACAGAAAAATATTCGAATAAGTTTGAACACATTTTTAAAATTGAATATAGAGGTAAGCACACAACAGATATGATTAATCAAATACGAAGAATAAATTATATACAAGATATGTAGAATTTGTTTATACAACGCGAAAGATTAGTTAAAACCTAGAATTAAAATCAATGAAAAAGATATCCGATAAGTCCAATGTTATCTATTAAATCAATTTCATCTGTGGTGAGGACTATATTGGAAACAGTAGCAGACAACTAAGTACAAGAATAAAAAAGCCCAAAATTAAGTCAACAATATCAGAACACCTAAGAAAATGTGGATTAAATTATGATATCAAAATTTTAAGATCAACCATCCCCAAAAATTTAAAAGTAATCGAAAGTATATACATAAAATCAATGCAACCAAGTGTTAACACCAAAGATGACTACATATATCAGCACAAATTACCTCTAATTAAAGTTTAATTACAAAATAATATTTTTAAGTTAAATAATGCATATTTAGAGGGAAAATTTTATAAATTTTCGATGCTCAAGTTGAGCGAAATATATCTTTTAATCTAATGTTTTTATTAAAATTAATATGGAAATATTTCAATTTAGAGACAGTCAGGAAGTAGTGTTGATTTTGAATTGTTTCCTGTTACTAACTAACTTGAAATTAGTCTAACGTACTGTCTGTAATTATACCTACGCATTTTAGTTTTTCTTCAAAATATTTTGATTTATTGAATCAAAAGTCTTAAAAATAATCCAAAAGTGCAATAACAACATATTGTTGATCTTAGAGAGAATTTCGCCAGTTTCTATTGGTTGCTTGAATGCATTATTTGTTGAAAATATTGTTATAAATCCAAAATTGTTTACTGTTTAACATGATTTTAATATTTGTGTTGAAATGCAAATAAGACTACAAATGGGGGAACATTTCTAGTGATTTTTTGAAAAGCCTTTGATTTACTGAATTGGTTAAAGTGTAGCTGAGTGGAATATGAATTGAGTGAACAGTTTTCTTAAATATCAAAATACTAATATATGATGGACCACAGATTTGCCAGTTTGGTTTGTTTGAAGCTTTGCGCATTCATGACTACTCGTAAATCTGAAATTAAAATCGGGATCGTTAGTGCATCTACTCTAAACAATTTAACTTTAGGCCTACCGAAATTGACAAAACTCATAAACGAATTGTCTAAAATATTATAGATTGAAGAGAAACTCTTGCAAATGGGCACATGTTCCTCTTTTATCAATTGATTTCATTAAGATGACAAACTATAGATAACGCCCAATTTTGATACTTTTTTAATATCATTCCGTTATATTTCCTTTATACATGCTTTATTAGGAATAAAATATGTTGTTAAAATTATTGCTAAATCATTTATAATGGTTTAAAGTTTTGTACTTTGGATATTCAAAACTGTGTATGTTTCATTTATACTCTGAAATGTTTAGCTACCAATGGTCCTAGATTTCATATGTATCGATAAAGTACGTCTTTAAGGGCAATAAATATTAAGATAATGCTCAAAATCTTTTATAAATCATTAAAAAAGTGTAGATTTTATTTTATATATCTTTATTACGAATAAGGTTGGAACCCATTTCTTATATACATTTTTCACTGATTGATGCTATGCAATGAACAGAGAAAGACCATTCGGTTGAACATAACTGAAATTTAATTATATTTTGAATGTAACATTGTTTCATAAACTGCTTCAATTCCAATAAATCACTGCTTTTATCGACTTTTCCACATTGTTCAACTTCATTTGAATAAACCCGGATAATATGTATAGTGGGAATCGTTCTAAACGTAAGATCATAATGCACTTAAGAAAAAATGTCCTCTACAAAGAATTACAAATAACAAGATTAAACAACAACAACAACATATATTTAACTTCTCATGTACATATACATGTATTAAGTTTACAAACTTATTAAGAACATAAATAATGCAACTTTCTTCATATGAGCTTAGTTATGTCAGTAAATGTTTGTTTCTTGGTTAAGTTTATAAATTACATATAACTTAATAAATATTTTTACTTATTTTTCTTGAGTTGCACATCTTATTCTATAATTAGTCAGATAATTGATATTTTGTTGTGTAATAATGTTTTTCAACTTCTTCTTAAATATTGTTAAAATTTTTTCACTTCTTGTACTGTAATCCAGTTGGTTCCATAGTGATATTGAATAATTTAGGAATCCGTTCTTCATTACTTTTCTATTATACTTAGTTTTACCAAATGTAATTGTTCTTTGATTTAAATGATAAGAAATGTTCGATTTTCGTTTCCAAA
>CABFPE010000856.1:208480-225821 GCA_900660155.1 Hofstenia miamia | reverse complement strand
AAAAATTAATCCAAAATTATAACAAATATATCATTACATTTACGCAATTAAAAGAAAAATTAGATCTAAATAAATGTAAAATAAAATACATAAATGTTAAATTTCAAAGTATTACAAATAAATATAATTTTATGATTTATTAACAAAGTTTGATTTAAATATATTGTTGGAATTACAGAAACAGCTAAAAATGATGATAAACTCCGAAGTATAAATAAAAAGCTAGTTTTTTACGAAAATAGAAACAACGCATTAACAAAAAATAATAATAATTATAATAATTATTTTTAAAATCCTCTGTATATATAATCACTATACAAATAAAGTGATAAGCACTTATTAAGATTTTAAACCAATTCATACCAGTTAAAAATAAAATATCATTACGTTCATTCTAAAAGTAATTTACTAAATCAATTATTATGCTTAGATTGGGAACTATTTTAAAATTTACAACTGTTGATGAAAAATGGCGATTCATAACTAAAAAATTAAACTGTTTTTAATGAGCAATGCCCATTAAAAAAGTTGAAATAATACGAATCAAAATGAATTGCTTAAATGGAAGCAATGGTTATCAAATGAAACAAAGCAATTAATTAAACTGAAACGCAAAGGCGTACATAAATTACTGTAAAGATAAGAATGATAAAAATTCTACCAAGCACAAATATATAAGAAACAAGATATCTAACGAATGTAAAAGAGATTTACACAAATTCTTGAAATTTCGATTTGAGCATAACGCAAAAATGACGATTTATATCGAAATTTTATAACATTAAGAATTCTTCAGAGATCACATCATTAAAAGATAAAAATTTAACCATATACAATCAACAAAATAGTTAATATATTTAATGAGACATTTATAAATTTAGGAATTTATACTGATTTATCGAAGGCATTCAATTCGATTGATCATAATATCCTAATAAATAAACTAGAAAAAATATACAATTTTGAAGAATCAGCAATAAATTCAATTAGATCTTATTTCAATAATAGACAACAATACGTAAAAATTAAAGACAACATTTCATTCAATGATAATTAACAATGGAATCCCACAAGGTTCAGTACTAGGACCCCTATTATTTAACATATGTAAATGACATCAAATTTGATAATAAAATGCATACCGTATGCTGATGACATTATATTCAACCAAACATGAAGATTTACTGAATGCATTAGACAAAGCTATCTTATATTTTGATAATAAAAGGTGATTAATTATTGAAACAAATCAAATGATGAGAAACTAAGCATAAAGTAAACAATAAAATTGTATACCTAAGCATCATTTTTGATAATAAATTAAATTATAAAGAACATATCAATAAAATAATAAGAAAAAGAAAGTCTGTGATTTTTATTTCGATCGCGATACGTTCAAATTGAACATTAGAATCTGCAATATTTTGTCGGTATTCGGTTCGATAAACTTTGGGTACAAGGAATACAACATCGCTGTCCTTTTCTAAGCAATTATTAATCGCTTTATTCCCCCACAATAACTTGTCAAAAGTTCCTAATCGATGTCATCGTTGGTTTACATCAGTGCTAACCGCTGAGAATAGTACGGTAGTTCGAACATATAAAACAGGAGTGAGCAAAAGTTCAAGACTTGATTAGAAAAAAGACAAATATTGTCAATTGAAGTCTTCCATTTAAAGATGTTACATAATTTGAATTATGCTGTAATTTGCATTTTTTTAATATTTATTATACATGTATACATTTGTATTTAAATGTTGATTGATTTCTAAGAATCTTAAAAAACCAAGTCTTTTATATACCTACAATTGCTTAAGTTTTCAAATTTGTCATAAATTTTCTGTTTGTTGGTGCTCATCAGTTAGATTTTGAAAAGTTATGTTAAGAATTCGTCGAATTTGTGATGTGAATGATTCATAAAAAATGCTAGAGCGAGGATTTTTTTCTATCTTCTATGCAAAGCAAGAAGGATACGTAATTAAAGCTGATTATAGGAGTAAATTATTTCAATGAAAGATTTATATATTCTTAGCCTGGATATTTGATGAAATTTAAAAATACATTATGCGTTTAACGTTTCTTTCACGTCAAAAAGTTTACAATTTAATTTAAAACATCACCTGCTAATTTAAATGTGTGAATACCGATCCAGTTACTACTTCTAAATTGCTTTAAGTAGGCAAATGGATATTTACACTGAGTAAATAACTACCTTGAATATTCACTAAAATGCAATAATTATTATTGTATTCTTTTGAAAATCTTATTGAAAATGAAGAAGAGCGAATTCTGTATTCACAAATAATACAATATTACGGCATTATAAGTTTCAAATAAAAATTATTGCAAATAACTGACAAAATCACTGGTAGAAACGTGCTGCATTGTTCAGATAGAAACATAATAAATACTACTAATCTTCCTGATAGTTTGAAAATCTAAGTTTGACAACAATGTCACACAGTTCATTAAAAGTAGCACCATATTACGAAAACTGCGGAACGCTATTTGACGATTTGATCCAGTTGCACAAAAGAACGTGCGCCCAAACCATTGCTTGTCATTTGATCAAGACATTCACTGACATGACTGAGAAGAATGTGAATGGGAGGTGTTCTTTGAAGACCACAAGCATCGAGAATAGCGCCATTCAAAGCGTTATACACGATTTCTCTACGTTCCTGAAGAAAATGATGACTGACACGACTGGACTTTGGATCACTGTATGCAACTAAGCTGAAAACATCATGCATGAGTTGTTCATTTTCACTGTTATTATCGCTAGATGTTTTGATGTCTTCATACAATAATCTTAACTCTCTCCCAGCAGTAATTATTTGTTCGAGAGGATCCTTTAGGTTAACTTCCTCTACACCATTGGTCATGGCATGATCAATTACCTCGTCCTCATCATCAGTGTGCATAGGCTCTAAATTCACAATTGATAGCAGATCTAATACAATTCCATCAATAACCTGAATATAATTCTGGTTAAGAATAGAAATTTTTACCAGAAAACCGTTTTTTCTATTTAATGCTTAAATTCAATGTACATCAAAACTTCAATTTTCAATAAAGGCAATTTCTTTAGTTTTTTGTGTCCATTTTTATGAATTTTTAGGTCAATAATTACTTGCCCTAATAATTATATTGAGCATCGTGTAAATAGGGCGACATATCTTGCCACATGTTGTAAGACGAACCCGAGTTTTGTTGAGGTTAGCATAAACACACAATTGAAGTGTTATTGGAAAATTTTGAAACATAAAATATAATTTAATATTCTTACAGATATATGTTTACAATGGAAAATAGAAAATTCACCTGCATAGTGTCAAAAAAATTTACAAAACAGATATATAAATGAATTTACAAAAGCTAAAAGCTATACAAAAAACTTTCAAAGCTAAAAAAATTACCAGTATCACCTTCAATCAACCGACAGATGGAAAAATTAAGTAGAAAGCATGCTTTCTCATCATTATAGACGAACTTTGTTTTTAAAGTGAAATCTACAAACAATTTGATGCACATATATTACAATTAACCATTATTAGAAATAAAGAATTATATTGGTGAAAATTTATGTGCGAATATCGTCTACGAGAAATTAAGCAACCAATTAATCATTTGGCATTTTATTTTACATTGGGGCCCAATCCGCAACTGATATGAATATTTATAAATATACTTATAAACACTAATTCAACAACAACAATAATTAGTGAACGCAAAATCTATTTTATATAATTTTATATATACACTCTGCATGCAGGAATAATTGAAAACTAACCGACGCATCGAGCCTCAGGCAATAAACCATCAATTTCCTCGGGCTCCTGTAGAGAATCAACACCACTGATGATTTCAACAAACTGTCGACATTTGAGTTGAAAAAGAAGTGATGGATTTTTTTCTAGCAAACCGGGGTAGAGCTTTTTAGTGGTGAAAATTGCGTGACTTATGTTTCCAGAAAGCACATATTTCTGAATTAATTGCCGATTCGAAATCGAGGTAGCTTCTTCTCCTAACGATTGGCCAGTGGCTTGTGCAAATGCATTTGCAGCTTCAGCATGACCGTGACAGACTAGGTAGCTAGAAACTAATTGGTTTAGAGTTGATTGCATTTCAAAGGGACGATGTATTGCTTCGATCTGTTGATTCAATTTTTTAGTTATTTCACAGATGACTTGGTCAATATCAAAGACAAAATCCTCTTGTCCAAAATTGGCTTCAATAATTTCCCCGGGAGTCTGTAAACCGATTGTTGGATAAATAGCCTTTTCTAAATCAATATCTGAACAAGCTACTCCAAGATTTATTCCATTTTTGGTAAAGAAACAAGTTCGTTCAAGAAAATTAATGCCACAACCTAAACATAGTTTAATAATAATTCACAAAAGACAGTTTATAAATAACTGCTCCGTACATGGCATTTCAAAAAAATTCTGAATTTTGCAGTATTTTAAAGTATAAAGGGCTCTAAACAAACAGCACTTGTACACTAAAATGTAGTCTGGAAGAGAGATTATCAAATCTTCCCAGCAATTATAATTATCGATCTACTACATATTTCAATATTTCAAAAAAAAGTACGAGTTTTTCACATGACAATAATAATAATAATAATGAAAGACTTTATTACGCCGGTTAGGGCGGAACAAACAAAAATTAAAAAGTCAAATCAATCGACAACGGGAGCAGTCGCCCAGGATGAAGTACGAGCAGATGGAAGAGTAGTCAAAGTGAGACAAAGGAACATCGAAGAGGAAAGACATCAAAGATTTCTTGAAGGTCGTGGGCGAGGAAAAAAATCAATTGCTGTTGGTGGTTTGAGAGTGAAGATGTAATTAGCAGAAGCACAAACACGATTGAAAAACGAATGAAGTGTGCGATGTTTCTTGAAACAACGAACAGAGAACGTGACAGCTCCAGCAGCGCGAGTAGAGTGGGAGTAAGAGAACGAGATAAAATCAAATGGATCAAGGTGTAACTTCTGAGTCAGTAAACGATTGAATAGGAGGTCCTCCTGGAGATCACAGGCATGAAAGTGGAGTGACAGTGGGAGATCCAAGAATTTCAGCAGAGCGTCTTTATACGCCAAAGGGGAAATCCATTTGAAAGCGCGTTTCTGGAAACGTTCCATGGAGTAGAACAAAATACGAGAAGGCCACCAACAGGGAGACGCGTAGAGAAGAACGGCACGAGGAATGGACTTGAACAAAGAGTTTCACAGCGGACGACGTATTAAAAGGAACATTGCGGGAAAGGGCAAATAGCGAGGAATTAGCTTTGCGGAGACGCAAACACACATGTTCAGTCCAATTTAAGTTTGCAGGAAGTTTAACTCCAAAATGATTGTGATGAGGAGCAAAGTTTACAGGTAGAAGCAAATCAGAAGCGGGAGCCACAGAAAAGGAAATACCACATGTCTTGGTAGCGCTAAAATCAAGATGGTTGACAGAGGACCAAGTAGACAAATGCTCAAGATCAGAAGAAATGTTAGAAGCAAAAGACCAGCCAAAATCAAAAATCGTAGTGTCGTCGACATACAACAGGCAAGACTAGTTGAGAACAGAATGAGGAAGGTTGTTAATGGCGACGAGGAAGAAAAGAACAGCAAACACTGAGCCTTGAGGGGCACCACATTGGTGGCGATTGGTCAAGAAAGACTGGAACAGTTCGATGAAGTCCGATCAAAACCAAAAAAACGTAACTTGTCAAGCAGAATGGAATGAGGGAGATGATCAAACGCAAACTATGTGGAAAAATAAAATAAATAGCTCATTTTGTCGGAAAATGTGATTGGATTCCTCCAAGTCTCCTTGATGCATGCTAAGAAATTAAGAAATTAATCACTGTTGATGAGGACTAAACAAGGAGTTGTCGTATTTAGAAAGTATCTTCCATTAACAGAAAAACAAACTGACAACATGTTCATTGGTAAAAACGTAGCATTTGAGGGCAATCAGAATCTGATTGAATCGATGTGATACATTGTGCTTCTTATCTGTAATAGATGTCATTTGAGATAGTACTTCTAAAACCAAACAGTTACCAGTCCATGATTGATCTCAGTAACTGAAACACCAATTTTTTAACGAGTATATGCATAAAATTGTAAATGCTCAGCATGAAATTCCATCAGCATTTTGTGACACAGGCAATGAAATCCAGAAACAAACTTTAGGACGAAATATTTGAAAATTTAAGTGTCTGCGTTAAATAATACATGCAAATTGATTCAAGCAAGTTTAAAGCAGAAAGAACAAAGAATTATAGTAGAATTCGCATACATTAACAAGTTGCTTATATCGACATGACTATTGGGCTTTACGCCCAATCGACATCAGACATGCCGACAATTCGGCCATAGCAATTCCAATACAAGAGCAACTTGAGAAGAAAATTCGCATAATATTGACATAAATAACTTTCGAAAGCGTAAAATATAATCAAACTGTCATTTTCAGGCAGGTGTTAACAGCCTTTGTGGATTGACAGACAAACTGGTAGTAAAGCTGAGTAAGCTTTGATACTTCTATTTTAAAGAGTTTGTTTGATTCAACACGTTTTTAGAATTCAATTTTTTTCTAAAAATATTCTAAAACGATTATATATTTCTAAGTTATAAAGAATCTAATCATAATTTGCAAGAAATTTTTCACAAAAACTAAGGTTTATACAAATGATAACTAGTCTTTTTTAAACTTCCTTTTTTGATGAAAGAGAGCATAACATTTTTGGAATAAAACGGTTTCTATTGCATGAAAAACATTAAAAATTATTTATTTAACCTCATAATTAGTTGTATTCTTATATTTATATTTGTCATATTCTTGTGCCAGTAAGAACATAAAAACTGTAGAATTGTACAGAGAGATGACGATATATGGGAATTCTACTGTATTAGTCAGAATAAATAGTGAAATACTCAAAAAGAATATATATATATATATATATATATATATATATATACTTGCACAGATTAACTATACAATGCAAACATAATGTGCATATATATATATATAGATTAATAAAAATTACCAATGACATCATTAGTTGTAAATGTAGGACCATAAGGTTGCCCAGTGCCTGACGAAACAAAAGAGTGGCCATCATCTCCATGATAACCAACGCTTACTCGGTCCCAACCTGGTAGTCGATTAAGACTAATCGACTGGGAAGAAATTCCAACCCCCATAAAGCCATCACGACCTTTACTTATAACTGTAATTTCAAAGTAATACAAGCCGCATGCAGTAGGAATAGGATGGTTCGTTCTCACTGCACCAGCATCTTTGTGATTTTTATTTGAGCCGTCGCTTTTGTAAGCAGCACGCAAATTCCCATTGGAGAGTCCAATGTAGGCATGCTTATCTTTAGCACTCCAAACACTAGGTAACACTAAATTTCCCAAATGTGGTAAGTGCGAGACTAAACGATTTTTTGAAGATTGTGCAGAACTGGTTTCCCCAATACATTCAACCATCGAATTCTAAAAGTATTATAAACGATACTATACGATTCAAACAATGATAAGATCATTGATCATAAAAATGAATTTAATCAGAAAGGTCAAACCATTGACCCGTATGTTGACTAATACACAAAGAGAAAATGGGCTCTTCAATAAGAAATATCTGTTAACGGCAATTTCAAAAACCCTGTTCGCTGCAAAAAATTTCTTTTACTATTAAAGGGAGTGAAATGTCTTTGAATCGTAGTCATCGGACGGACAATATTGCATTATGTCAGGAGGAAAACCTAAAGCAAAATTCACCAATAGTGCTTGCAATAGTGTTGCAAAATTCATCCCAACCCTTAATTGTTGATAACATTTATCTTACGATTAAACTATCAAAAATATTTTTTGGGATTAAGCTTATTTGAGATATTTTTCAGTTTAGAAGGTGATTTTTAAATATTTATTGAAATACAATTTAGAAACATGTAGTATAATTGGTTTAAATAGGCATAATTAAACAAGATATATGATTATACAATTGATTTCTTTTAGTAAACATGCTTGTATTATTTTGAGAATAAAAAAGTAATATATTATTGAATATCCCAATAAACTATTCAGTATTTTTATTGTAAAAACAATAAGTAATCAAATAGTTACAGAAAATTTTTAAGTATACTACAAATATTTTCTACTACAAACAATTTTCTCTAATATTCAGGCATGTGCAACTACATGTACTTCGAATTGCAAAATGATCAAATTATGAAGGTTAGCAAAATGCCGTTAATAATAGAAAAATATATGCAATTTACTCACTGTATAAATTTATTGGTATTTTTCACAGTTTTTTGGTGTATTTGATGCAAAGATGAGTAAGATATTTTTCACAATTAGCTTTAGCAATGGTATCAATAGAAAATATATTTTCAAAAATATATAAGTGGCTATAAATTGGCTAATTTAATTTTTTGAATTGTTTCCACTACCTGTGCAGTATTAATTGAGTGGCTAAACAATAAATTAATTAAATCTCGAAGTTTTTGTGTGTACCTCTCTTTTAACAAAAAGTTGCTTATTGGAAAGTATACTTGATAAATGGCGCTTTAATAAATAACAGTTCACCAGATATTTAAAATAAATTGAAATGCCATTTAAGAAATTTGCTTCTGCTAGAGATATGATGTCATTGGTTTCTCTTAAACAAAATTATATGTATAACAGTGGTTGTCAACCTTCGTGAACTCTAACCTCTTAATACGATTTTTTAATGTGACGACACCCCTAACTAAATACTTTTTGTAAACTAAAATTGTCGACATCCTCAATATTTAAGCTATTTGAACAATAATTTCAAAGTCTTTTCCTGTTCAAAGCAAAGATTCAAGCTTCCAACAATATGATAAATTGGCCTCCTTCAAGAAATGGAAAATACCTTGATATTGTTTTAACAAATTGTGAAAACCTTGTTTCTCACGTCTCTGTATTTCAACCTGCTCTTAAGACTCCTAGGACAAAATACCCTAGTTGCAAAGTAAAACTACGACTTAATAATGATTTATACAAAAATAATTTTAATAATTGCTTGGAAAATACTGACTTTTCATTTACATTTAATGATCCAAATCCTGAAAGAGCTTTAGAAAATATTGAAAACTACATCATTGATCTTTATAATTACTCTTTTCATCTTGTAACTATCAAAATGTCAGACAGGGATCCTATTTGGATAACTCCTTACATAAAATATCAACTTGGCAGACTAAAAAAAGCAAAACACAAAAATAACCATAATCTAATTAAGAAAATTGAAACCTCAGTATGTAAACTTCGAAAAAGTTCTATTCAATCTATGAGCAGCAAAAAATGGTGAAAAAATGTAGATTCCTTGACACATCGCAAAGTATCAAATTAACATCACAAGAAATTAATAATGAACTTGCTAATAGGTTAAGAACTTCTTTGCCTTTGAACGAAACAACCTTAGATATTTGTTGTAACATTAAAAGTGTTGGAATAATTCCACTCACCGGCATCTCAAAGGAATTTCGAACGAACAAACGCACATCACCAGGTACGGCTGTTATTCCTTTTGGATATACATTTTGTGGGATATTCTAGCACCAATATATTACTATGTTTGGAATATTTGCCTACAAAATGGTATATTTCCTGATTGTTATAAAAAGGCGAATATAATCGCAATCATACAATAGATACTTCTATAGTAAAAAAATTAACGTAAGAGATCTCCTTAAGCCAAAGAAGCAGATCCTCTCTATTCAAATTTTCATAAACCTGACAACATTCATTACAATACTTGCAAAAACAGTCGATTCTTCAAACCTTTAATTCATTCTTCCTATTATTCAAAATGTTTTTCCAATCGAATTATTTATAACAAAATATTCTCAAATAATATTTAAAAATTTTATCAAGGTGCTAAATCTATATTTATTTATTTGTTTTTTTTCATTTCTTATTCAAAAAATTCCTTTTTTCCCATGCCTGTATTTGCTCTGATAGTACAATAAACCTTACTATGCATTTCTTAATATTTAAAGTAAAGCATACATCATCTCAAGAATTGGAAAAAGTGCAATAAGTGAATATTTGCATTTCCGCTACAACAGACAAAACAATACAAAATTTGGGTGCATTACGCATGACATACTCAAACAATGTAATCAATGATGACGAACAATATTGAACACATAATAGTTGGTTGCTCCTTAATTAAATATACTGTCAACAATTCTATTTTTTTATCCATTGTGAAGTCCGAAACAGAATAGGATTGCCGAAACCAAATTTCGGCAACAATAAATGGATTGTTTTGAAACCCCAGTGGCATGAAAAAGCATACTAATTTTGATCAAGCAGCCACTACATGCATCACCAAAAATATGCAATAGCAGAAGCCGTGATCGAAAGGCTTTGAGTTGTTTAACATAATAGTTAGAATGTGTCTTATATAAGCGTTTTCATTACAAAATAAACATTTATTGGTACACAACCGTCGTCTTAACTACAATAGTTTAGAATTATCTAAGTTTAGAAATGATGTGATTTCCCCATATTGAGAATCTCAATTTGGGATTGAACATCACCACAATGAGATATATAACAGCAGCTGGTATGCTGAGAAATTATTAAGAGCATAAGCAGAACGAATAGAGAAACGAACGTACTGGGGTAAAAGTAATTAATTTGTTCATTATTAGAGCCGCCAATTTTATGTGGTAAAAATGGGTCAAATATGTAATATAAAAGGTGTTCTAATTTGTTTAAAAACATAATTGCGAGCGAAATATTATTAAATTTTTTTAATGTTTCAGGCACAAAACACAAGTTTACATAAGTTTGTTTTGGGAGGCATTGTTGTGAGGTCAGTCTAAATTTACTAAATGCTTTTTCTGAATCACAATTTTGGATAGAACTATTATGGGCTATTTATTGACAAATCTTGATTTTGCAAATACTGTCGTAATAGGCCTAATAGGTATAAAGCGATGAAATATGTGCTAAGGCATGGGTTTGTGGATTAAACATATGAAATATGTGTTCACATATCTGTTATCAAAATGTAAACCAAATATGTGAACAAAAATTAAATATTAATATTTGTTCACATAAAATTAGCGCCTCTATTCATTATCGAATATTGACTTTATTGAAAATTCCAGATATGCAAAAAAAATAAATTATTATGACCTGCACCGTAATTTTATTAGTTCACTTTAGAATTTCATTCAGGAATTACGTATGTTATATAACAGATATTCCAACTTTAGTAAATCAAAACAGTAATTTGTAATACAGTACAAGCCAAAAATTTTTCTATTAAACAAAACAAAGTAACAAAGTCAACGTATTTCTATTACGTCATTTACAAATATAGTATATTCTTCTAAATTGTTAATTTTTAAAATGCAATTTGTTCAAACTTGTAATTTTTCAAAAAATATGCAATTTATTAAACAGAATAAACTATTTAAGAGCCTTGGTTGCTATGACATTATAAATGGTGGATATGAAATTTTAACTTATTAAAGATGTCGTCAGTAACGTTACCCAAACCAAAAACTGTTAATCCATTAGCTAATCCGAAAGCTGTAAAAAATCTATGTGAATTATGTCAAAAACCTGCATTTACTCAATGTAGTAGTTGTAAAGCTACATATTACTGGTAAAAATTTTAATTTTATTTCATGTACATAGTAATGCATTCCCAAATGTTTTAAAAAAAATTTTTTCTTATCAAAAACAAAAAAATTATATAGTAGTAAGTTTCTCTGTAAGTGAGCTTATATATAATGAGCTCAGTACCACTTAAATTTATTTAGCATTTTTGTCAGTCGATGTACATTGGCACGTTGCACCTGAACATTAGTTGAATTACTTTTTATATAGTTGTTTAACAATACGCATTAACCTTGACTAAATAAAAGTTTTCAGGTATTTATCAATATGTACTGTAGATACGCTTTGAAAATCCGGAAATTGTGTTTGAAAATTTAGTCGATTAATAATGGTAGTGATTAATGTATTTAATTTCTTGGAACTGCTGAATGTGTTCTTGTCATAATTAGTGATGTGAACAAGGCATTTATAGCAATGAGTATGGAGGTTGAACATCTTTATGAAATCAACGGCCTTCGCAACAGTTGCCTGCATTTCAATTGGAACAATGATTTGGAGAGAATAGTAGTTTCTGTTTTGCGATTGTATCTGTAACTTTAACGATCATATTTTTGTATGCCCTATCTCTACTGCAACGACTTTGTATGGATAGTGTGCCTGTTTATTATACAGTTTATTAGATTCTAGTGGCGATGACTAGAACAAAACGAGGAACAACAGTATTTCTACAACTCCTTGCGGTAAGTGTGCAAAACCAGTCAGCGACAATCACGAAGCTCTGGCTTGCGAACGATGTGACACCTGGCACCATCACACTTGCACTGACGTATCGAAAGACGGTTATGCACATCTTGCTCAAATTTCGGGATGTCTTTGGGTGTGCTAAGTCTGCAAACTGAAAGCCAAGGAATGATCAGATCAGCTAAGTCATCTCATGATACTTCACAATTGGTATCTGATATAAATGAAATTTAGGAAAGACTAAATCAGATGCTTCATGTGATTCAGTCAATCACAAAAGAACAAGTTGAAACTGCACTGGAAAATGTATTGAAAATTACATGACAACCTGCTGTTCCGCCTGGATTTGAACACCCATTGGGAATAAGGATCAGGAATCTTCCTGAACTAATGGACAAACTGCAGCAGACAGATTTGACAGAGAAAAGACAAGTAACAGACTTGTTTGCCTATTTAGATGATGAAGCCACTAAAACATTTCGGATATTTACAGAACCAATAAATACAGGGATGTGTCAATCGAATTCTCATTGTCAAAATTGAGAACCCTTGATTGCTGAAGAAAGCAATTGCCAGAGTATACACTATGAAGGATTTTCAACAGAAAAATATATTTGTGTCGAAAGAGATAAAGAGTTGCTGATCAAAAGAAAAATTTTGAAAAAGCGATATGATTTGATACAGCAAGGAGTTGAGAGAAGCGAGTTCAAAATATGAGATTTATTACCCTACCGGAACAATAAAAAACAACTATTGACTGACTAAGAAACATCTCGAAGATAATTATTGTGAATCCGCATTCCTTGAAAAAACCTAATGGAGCGTTATTTTTTTGGCTGGTCTACATCAGATGCAAATTGAACATTGTTTTGCTGTAGAAACATGGTTCAATGAAGAAATCGATAATTCGTATATATTAATTGATGGGTATTCGATCATAAGAAATGACCGAAATGAATTGAATTCAAACAAAGGACACGGTGGAGGCCTGGCTTGTTTCCATCGGATTGACGTGGACGTTATCAAGTTAGAACAGTACTCCCCAGCTCATATAGAGTTGATGTGGTTAAAAGAAACAGGGCGCTTTAATACATACTTCTGTTTGTTTAATTACCCTCCTGGAATATCACTACAAGAAGAATACGAGAAATGTATCATTGATGCGTATTCTGATATTGTTTCAAAAGATCCGACATCTCAAATTGTAATAGCAGGTGATTTCAATGATTTCAACAGGAACTTCATTGAAAACATTGGTTTGACGTCACTTGTGAATGCAGCAACCTTCAAAGATAAACAGCTTTATTTTGTCTTCTGTAATCAACCCGATTTATATCAGGACTGTGGGACAGTCAAAACGATGATACCGACTGATCACAAACCATCATCTGTTCGCCTCGTCAGAAACAGCGGCCAAAATCGTACATGAGATACTTTCGTGATTTCAGGAAACGCCGTGTAGGTACTTTCAATATAGCAGTTGATCGTCAGGATTTTTCATATTTATACAATATTTCAGACACTGACACCGCAGTAAATATTTTCAGTGATATCATTACGGCACTTCTAGACAACTATTGCCCATATAAAAAGGTTAAAATGTCCTCGCGGGATCCCCACTTTATGACACCCAATCTTAAATGTATGCTGAAAGAGACTAACAGATACCACAGGCAAGAGAAATCATGTTCAGTTTCTCAATGAAAGAATCAAAGCTAACATTATTGGAAGTTTTCATAAAAATTCCAAAAAGGCAGTGCTAAATGATGGAAAGTCATCAATCAGATGAGAAAGTCACAGGAGCTAATGGAAAGTCCTTTCAGTGTCTCAGATCTGAACAATTACTTCCATAGTATCTTCACTGTTAATAAGCCTGTCACCTTGGAACGAATTTCTGATGATAAGGTAGCACCCCAGCGTTCCCCTCATGATGTCTACTATGCGTTGAAATCAATCAAGAAAACGGCTTGTTGTAGCGACGGAATTCCATACTGGGTGTATTCGCGGAACTCACATTCACTAGCTGAACCGATACTCCATATTTTCAACCTAAGCCTTAATCAAAGTAAGTTTCCTGATTCATATAAATGTTCTAGAATAGTGGCGCTGCCGAATTCGCCCTCAGACCATCGTCCAATATCCATAACCCCAGAAATTGCCAGAATGTTCGAACGTATAGTGTACAAGAAATATATGTCATCATTATACAACAAAAAACTGAAACGAGAGCAATTCTACTTGAGTCAACTCATCAACTGAGTATGCATTACTTAAGATCATTTCGATGTGCAAAAACATGCAACATGTAATAATGGTGATGATAATACAACAGTTTTTGCAATTAATCTAAGCAAAGCATTTGATAGGGTACTTCTCAACATAGTTTCTGAATGCTTACAGAATCAAAATGGTTGATAAATTGGATAATTTGTTTCCTTACTAAACTAAAAAAGCACTCGGACAGCGCAGACCTCCGCCACGCAGCTTGTGTCCACCGCATCAGCACCAAAATTTAATGGATTCCTCTTTGGGCGGAGACGCACCTCTGGTGAAAATTTAATGTCACTCCATCTATTACTTTTTCCGTAAAGTTGCTAACAGACAAACAAACCAACGCTACCAAAAACATAACCTCCTTGGCGGAGGTAACTGTGGCATTATGTTGAATGAAACGGAGTATTCTTTATACCAACTGTGGGTTGCCTCAAGGAACTGTCTTTGGACCCATTTTGTTCAATATTATTTAAGATACTTTAGTTCCAGACAAGGCAAAAGCACTGAAATTTGCAGTCGATGCCACCATTCTATAGAGTAATTCGAGTGAGGCAGACGTGCACGAAGTAACCTACGACATTCGGACAATCTACAACAATTTATATGCTATACAGATTACGTAGCATGAGGTACAAGAAAAATGACCTAGAGCTACTCTATCAGAGCTTGGTCGTGCCAGTTATCAGCTATTGTACCACAGTTTGGGACGGCGCCTCAGTAACAGCTTTGAGAAAAGTCGACAAAGTTCAGCAGAATGCTGTGAGATTAAGCATAATTCATAATTTTAAAAGTGTTTTGCAAATTATTGAAGAACGGGATAAAGAAATTTATGAGAAGATGAAAAATTCTAATCATATACTTCACGACATTCTCAAAAATAGGAGCCAATATTCATCGGAAAGGCTTAGAACCAGAATGCCAGCAGTCGAACATAGTAACAGAGAGAGGTATCTACGTCATTTTCCATCAAGGATGTTGAGAATATTTTCTGTTTAAATATTTCATTGATAATCTGATGTGTTTTCGGATTAAATTAAGATTTTTGTTGTTATTGTAAAACAAATAAGCTGTTGGTATTAGACTCAATCCATGAGGTTCCTTAGTATTGTTTAAGGTGAAATGACTGTGTCACAGAAACATTAATTTTTCAAATGAATGTAATTTAGAAAGTGACATCTAACTGTATTCCAATATCACAATAATGTTGAATAGGAACTGAATGGGAATGTTACTCTTTGATGTATCCCTTCCCGTGTGGGGAGAGGGAGGGGGTCTTGAAATAGGAACGATAGAAGTATACAATATTTCAACAAATTAGCCCCATATGCTAGAAAATAGCTTGAGTCTATCTCAAGAACTCTTTGCCGTATGAACTTCAAAATTCGATACCCTATGCGACTGCAACTATGCAAAAGGACTTTTACAGTTTTGGAGTTACTAAGATCAAATTATTTTAAGCTTTTCTTTCTCTTATTTGCAACAAATATACGAAAGATACACCAATTTAATAGAATATAAAGTATTGCGCGGCATGTGCCTGTCAGAATTTAACATTCCAAGTTATAACTGAAAGTGAATTTTCTCTACATCCGTCAATGAAAACAAAATTCAAATATGCTTAAAAGTAAAGCAACTATTAAACTAACAACTCTTAAATGTAGTAGTATGAACTTCATTTAATATATCATGTGGTTCTTGCGACATAAGTGTCAAAATTGGTAGATAATATGATTTTGTAATGCGATTCAAGCAGATATATAAATCAATTCGATTTGTGAATATTTAGCAAAATAATAATTGAATTCACTAATGGTTAAAATTATGTACTATTTCAAAGTGAAGTAAAAAACCATTCCAGATTGCATCAAATTACAGCATTGCAATATAATTTCAAAATAATTCTGGGTATGCCCTTTCCCACCTGGAACCCTATAGATTTGGCTCACTTCGCTCACATAGTTGTCTCGGTTTCATAGTTTCCACTTCTGACAAGCATATGCATGTGATCGATCATAAAAGACAGTGTCGTGTTCACTGAGTTTCATATGTCTCTAGTTTATAGGTATCAATTTGCATACCAATGAAATTTGCCATTGTTGCACTCATTTGAAAGAAGGTGACCATATATTGATTCGAGCGTTCGTGTACAATAAATTATTCCGTAAGGAAAATATATCCGTATTAAAGTTAGAAATTGAAATTTATAATATAAAGAATCTGTGAAAGTTTTACTGTATCTAAGTTCTGAGCATGATGCTTAGCTTCATTCCACATTAGTTTCCAGCTATTCAAAGGTATCCCGGAAATTTCTTAAGATAGAGGTTTTAACTAATTGTTTTTATTTATTTTGCTAATCATCTTCAGTATCTAGAGTTCCATTAATATATTAGGCAGTCTTTTATAAATCGATAATACCAAATTTTTTTCTAGTGGGATTGAACATCAGCGTATCGATTGGGTGGGAATTCATAAGAAAATATGTGATGATATCAAAATTCTCAGACGTACATCTCTTCCCTTTCTCAGTTCTGAGGAAGAACGTCTTAAGCGGAAGGCACAAAAAATTGAGAGGCATTGAGAGGCAGGTACCTATTTTTCCATATCATACATTATATATATATATATATATATATATATATATGCAACACTTGAAGTTAGGAGGTTAAAACAGCAACTAAAATATTATTCGGAAACAAAATCTAAAATTATTTGAAA
>CABFPE010000856.1:186021-201112 GCA_900660155.1 Hofstenia miamia | reverse complement strand
AATATATATATATATATATATATATATATATAGTGATGGTATTCAAACTTTTAACAGGTTCTCTTTTGCATCGTACTTACTAACAAAAGGTTTGCTCATTTCCTTCTAAAACTACTTATCTCATTATCTCTACTAAATAGAAAAAACAGTTTTATAATATTAGTATAGAGCACACGTTTCATCAACACTAACTTCAGTTTTTGAAATTTTCTGAAAGTACTGTAAAATATTTTGTTGCCTCTTTATTTTAGGATTCCAGTCTTACAGTTTTGAATTTAAAAATACTAGTGACCAGTTAATAAAACTATCTCACTATAGAAAGTAAATTAGTCTAAATAACATGCTTACTTTACCTATATTATCGTTTCAAAACTGCAAAACAAAGTGCAAATGTAACAAACAATGCTAAACTTACCTAAACTATCTGCCTATTTCCCAGTTTTTTGAAGCAAACCTACTGACTTCTAAGCTAGTTCACTGTCTATGAAGTGTTTAGTGTCTTAAATGCTTTGTTCTGCGCACCACACTTCTGTAGAAATTCGGGCTTTGTTTTACGTCACAATGCTACAAATTACTAAACATGTAGTTTGAATTTTATGTTTTATTTTGTAATAACCGCTTAGCCTTAAAATCCTGCAGTTGAGGCGTAAGCTGGAATATAGTTGCCGGACAGGTGGTTGAGACACGAAGGCTAATGTCTGTAAAAAGCAAGAGCGGGTTCGCTGATTATCCCGACATTCCAAGAACGGATTCGCGCGAACCCGTGCGAACCCCCTGAATCCCATCCCCATATATATATATATAGTAAGTAAGTAAGTAAGTAAGTAAATGTTTAATAAATTAAAATGTATATGAAGTTCAACGACGGTATGCATGCAAATATATTTAAAAAGGATAAAAGGAAAACATTGAGGAGATAACGCGATGAAATAATAGTGTGTGAAGTTGTCAGTTTTTTCGGTACTTAATCATTACTCATGTATGGCAAAATTGTTTCCGTCTAAACTCGGTTTTGTATTTACCTATTCTAAATTTTCGAGTTTACCGTAAGCGTTCTTGTTGGATTGCGAGGAGAAGACTTGGATACGTTGATAACATTTGAAATAATTTGGTGGATAGATGTAATCTACGAAATAAGTGCAAAATGGGTCTTCGCCTGCGTTCAGATGTTCTAGATATTATTGTTCTTTCAGCTCTTTTAAGTAATCTTGTGATTTTATTGTCCAAGAAATCGGTTAGTACAAGAAAGCAAAGTGAAGCGTTGTCGAAGATTGAATAAATTATGTTCTCATTTATCATGCGAATTTGTGATACTGTTAAAATATGCTTAAAGCTACATAAACAAGCAAGTCTTGATGATCATCTTTTCAGAACATCGTAGATGTGATTCGTCCAGGTTAGTTTTTTGTTCAATGTCATTCCAAGTATTGTCATCGGTGATTATAATTGAACTGGACTAGAAGTTAACAGATTGGTTTTATTGCTTACCAAACGTTCCTTCGATTTTTCTATTGAGATATTCATATGATTGATGGTACGCTATTTGGATATTTGAGAAATTGATGATTTACTGTTACACAGATCGTTGGCTGTAATAATGTCATCCGCGTACTTGACTAAAAAGATATCTGAGCAACATATATCGAAAACTAAAAGATTAAAAAGAATTGTACCGACTAACGACGGCTGAGTTATTTCCTTGTCCCAGGCTATTGCCTCTCCAATGTGTGATAATCTTTTGATATAGCCGCATCTGTTTTCCAAATAATTCGGCAAACCAACATATCAATTCGGGAGATAGATTAAATGATTGAAGCTTATTAAGCAAGATAGAGTGCTCGACTGTATCAAGTCCCGTGCTTGAATTGATTATGGAATGTTATGATATAATTTTTCGCTGGCATATTCGAGCTATTGAGGTAGAAGATTTCCGTTTGTACGCGAACTGCAGTAGAGACGCTTTATGGTCTTCAAGTATTCGCGAGGTTGATCAAACACAAATGACAAATCATATTTTTAAATCTCCGATTGCACAATAACAGGTTCAAGACTCTAAAACAATTGAGACTAATAATAATTTTTTCAACAATTAATAAATGGAAACAAATATATCGTTGTAGTATATCATATCATTTACACTTTATAAAAGTACTTATATTTGTAACTTAGCCATTCATAAATTCATTAAATCAATTGCCCTAGCATACAAATTTGGTTGACTAGATTTTATATAGTGTGAATTCCACAATAGTCTTATGTCCACTCTAAATAATATAAAGTCGACATTTATTGCGATGCGCAGAAACTGAATTTTTAAAGTATTATTGTACACCCAAATAAGTACATTTAGTAATAAAAAATTGTATTTATAATAATAGTGTTACAGTAAGCAAATTATAATTTCTGTAAGAATTCAATTAGCTTAAACATCTTAAAAGTCTAACGAATAAACATACACTAAATCTTGACGTAATCCATTCTATGTATGCTACCACACTATACTTATCATAGCAAATAATGTGAATGAAGAATTTCAATATCCTCATCAGAAATTTTTGTTTATCCATTTCTGGCACTAACAGTCATTCTTTCTTTGTGGTATCTAATATATATATATATATATATATATATATATATGTTCACTAATTGCCTTGCGTAAAGTTTAATTTTACTCTTCCAACGATTCGCACTATGCATCCATTGAATTAGATAATTCCGTTTTCGAATTGACATTTTTTGGTAACGACACTTGATATTTGTACAATTTTCATGCTCAAACTCGTGAATGATATAGTAGAAAAGAAATAACAGTAGAAATTAAACTTCAATTTTTTATAATATTGTTAAATTAAGAATTTTTTTAGTATCAAAAAGTTTACATTGCACAGTTTTCACCTATGTTCACTTCAAAAATTTGACTTGGATTTTGTTGTTGTTGCAGAACATTGCGAATATTTTCTTGACAATATCACTTTAACTTTTTAGAATGCATTAGTATAATTACATTTTGGTATCAAAACTATTTAAATTGAATGAAGTCAGTGTTGACCAGTTAAATTAATTTAACTATTTTTCACCAGTTAAACTATTTTCATTTAATTTAACAGATTAGGTTAACTATTTACAAATTGAGACTGAAAGAATAGGCAAGAGATTGTCTGCATAAAAAATGCTTAGCCCTTTGGCGACAAGGGTTTTTGCAAAAGTAGCTTTGCGGGAGGGACAAAAATGGTGCAATAAAACCAGAATTTTTTTAATGCTTCAGAATTATTTAACTAATCAGAATTAAAGTAAAATATAACAAACGATAACCGGTGAAATTCTAAAATCACATCAAACAATTTCGAATGAAATTTTATCATCGTATCCAACCATAATCAAATGAGTTTTCAAGTTTTCAATTTTCAGTCGATTTTTACGATTTTCAGTCAAATACGATGCTTTTGAAAAACTTCGTTCTCATTTTAACTAAATAGTTAATAGTTAAACTATTAAAATGAATTAATTTAACTTTAACTATAACTAATTAGTTAAACTATAGTTAAACTATTAGTTTAATTGGTCGTCACTGAATGAAGTGAACATAAAAAGTTTTTCAGTATTTTGTAATAAATGCATATTAAATTGTAATCTTGTAATCAAACTCAAGAACTTTTTGTACTTGTGAGTAAGTATTAAATATTCTCGTTCTTGTACATTACTTGATGAGTTGTAATATAGTGAAGACAAGTAATGCTGTGAGCTTACTCGCAGATCTAGAGTATGATATCGATGAAGGTAGAGCCGAGTTATTCCGACATCCTCAACATTAGTTTTAGAAATATTTTTTTCAGAATATATTCGGTTTATTAATATTTATGTATTCACTTAGAAAAATATGATATCTGTAACACAAACTGTTGGTCAGAAACTTCTGTTTGAAAGCCAGTATGATCAAGCAATCCCAGCAGCTCTTCAGTGTTTGAAATTCAGCATCGATGTCTACGGTCTTAGTAGCATAGAGTTGGTGCCTTCTTATCTTGTACTAGCAGAAGCAAGCATTGGTACGTAAATCTCCAACTTTTCTTATGTGATTTTTACCTTTTCTAGGTTTGGATAAGCTTCGACAAGCAGAAGAGTACTTAGCACAAGCTGAATGGACCATTTTGAAAACCCCTCAAGTAAATAATTTCTTTAAATCAAGACTTTATCGGAATACAGGTCTCTTGTTGGAAGCCAAAAACGACTATCAAGAATCTCTGCGTAATTTTGCCAATGACGTAAGTGCTTTTTGCAAATAGCAAAGCAACCTTAATGAAGTTCTTCACCTTAGAAATTTCCCTTTAAAATTAGTGGCATTTTATGGAATCTATTATTATCCCACCATGACAATTGCCATTCCAAAAGGGCATCAATATTGTGAAATCTTGGATGGATAGGGTGCTCTTTCTTTGAAACACGTGTTTATAGTGTGATATTTAATTGCTACTTTCCACGTGGCATTGTGTGAACATACATTTTTCTGCTGCCATTAATGATTTTGATAATTCTGCATTTTGATCCCACTGCAATGGCATCAAGAAAAGTGGAAATAATTGTAATGATACTCCTTAGCTTTTCAATACATATTATTTTAAAAGATATTTATTTCAACTAAACTTTTCTGATAGGTTAGCCGCTCATATTTCATATGTTAAAAGGACAATTATTTTAAAATATTTTTTTAAATAATAAATTTTTGCATGAAGTTGCGATGTCAACATATAATTCCCAGATAAATTCTTAGAACATGAGATTCCATTAATTTCACATAATTATTTTCTGTATGTAGGCTATATAAATATTTGCACACACATGTATATGGTTCACTAAACATATGTAGATTAAATTTTATTTATTCAAAGACATTGTACAAAAATGTATGGAAAATTCAAAAACCCCAAATATTATTTAAGCATAATAGAAATATTGTTGCAATTAAATAGTTTAATTATTATTTCAAAATAAGACTTTTGGGTAAAAACTACAACCACATCTATATGCGATTATTTGAAAAGTTTGTCACTAAAAAATGCCTGCAGAAAGGAAACGCGTAATCGAAATTTCAGAAAATTTAGTATGCACTTGTAATTGCATGATAAATAAGGGCCACATTGTTTATTTCAAATGTAAAGACAGGTTCTTTGGAAAACTCATAGAACCATAAATTTTAAGCAAAATAGAAAGTTCCATTGTCCCATTTGTAATAGTTTATACACAAATATTCAAAACTAAGGCGTTTGGAAAGTTATTTCATCATTTAATATGTTACCTAGATTTACCATGCTTCGGAAGAGTACGGAACTGATCACATCCGCACAGCTGGTGGTTATTTCTACATGGGCAACGTATTCATCAAATTGGGAAAGCTTGAAATTGCAGATTCCCTTTACGAAAAAGTATGTTGAGCTTTTGTACCTGAACAAACCTGTTTTCTTTAGGTAACCGTTATTTGGAAAAACCATTTAAGGAAAATCATCGAGACTACTTTTGCTTCCCCTTTAGTTAACGCAACGATAGGACCATCTGATTCTGAAGACGTTGAACAAAAAGAACTTAGTAAGTTTTATCTTTTTGGCGAACTACAAAATTTATCACAATTTCTTTTATAAAAAACTTTATAAATACATGAAGATTGGTATGAAAAGAATTTAAATTTTTTCAAATATTCGAAATTTTAAAAGTGTTTATCTTTTGAACAACTTTAAGAACTCTAAGATCTTTTGCAATTCAATGTGTTCGTTTCATTTTTTGGGTTTGTCTTGTTGCTAGTTGCAGAAAAGTATTCAGATTGTTTAATAAAAGTCTATGAATGATTTTCCAAAGTAATTCCATACCTTGAGCACTTTCCTTATATCTTTAATTGACACATTTGTATTCTACAATAGATGATAAAAGACACATTTGTAATCTACAATAGATGATAAAAGACACATTTGTAATCTACAATAGATGATAAAAGACACATTTGTAATCTACAATAGATGATAAAAGACACATTTGTAATCTACAATAGATGATAAAAGACACATTTGTAATCTACAATAGATGATAAAAGACACATTTGTAATCTACAATAGATGATAAAAGACACATTTGTAATCTACAATAGATGATAAAAGACACATTTGTAATCTACAATAGATGATAAAAGACACATTTGTAATCTACAATAGATGATAAAAGACACATTTGTAATCTACAATAGATGATAAAAGACACATTTGTAATCTACAATAGATGATAAAAGACACATTTGTAATCTACAATAGATGATAAAAGACACATTTGTAATCTACAATAGATGATAAAAGACACATTTGTAATCTACAATAGATGATAAAAGAGACACATTTGTAATCTACAATAGATGATAAAAGAGACATTTGTAATCTACAATATATGATAAAATACGCAGTTTTTCAGAAATTTCAATAATGCTACTTTATTTTTTGAAAAATGTCTTACTATCAATTCTTTTCGTAGTCTAATTGATATTTAGTCCAACATATTATCCCCAATTTTATGCTGCAGAATAAGCTATATTCCCTTTGTGTTTATTATTCACGTGCAATTTTAGACGAAGCTGAACTAGCTGAAGCTAAGCATTCGTTAATTGCCATTCTAAACTTTCGTGTTGGTAAGGAAGTCGAATTACCCAAGAAGAATGCTCAAATTTACATTGCAATGGCATATCTCAACTTTTATGTAAAAGAACTTGATCAGGTGAAATATAATTCCTATATACAGGGTGTCCCAAAAAGATGTATACACACTTTAAATAATTGTAAACCAGGTGTTTATTATTATTTGTTTAATGTTCAACATATAAAAAAATACAAACATCATTCTATCGTTTTGTCACTGCCGGTTCTCAAGCTGATGTCCGTTCTGGTCCAGACACCGCCGGTAACGCGAAGCGATGGAATAGCACACATCATGAAACAATTCTCTTGGTAATTGCGTTCTGAAACGTTTCAAGTACTCTTTCTTCCTTTGTAAGACTTGTTGATGTACGTGGTCTTCCAGAATGCTTTTTGGAGACGTTCTGAACAGTTCCATTAGCTTCAAACTTTTCTCTAATTCGAGTGATGGTAACTCGTGTTGGTGGTTCTTTTTGAAACATCCTCCTAAACTGTCTTTGCACTTCTACTGCGTTTTCATGCTTCCAGTAACATTTTAAAATGAATTTTCTTTCTTCAAAGTTTAGTCTGGCTGCCATCATTTGGATCGATGGGTTTAATCTGCAAAGAAAAAACAAAATTTTGAGTTATCAGTTGCTAAAAGTTGTATACATCTTTTTGGGACACCCTGTAGTATGCAACTAGTTATGGTGAACCAAAATGACGCGGAGTTCTATTTATAATGCTGAAGTCATTTCATCCCAAACAACCCAATAAAAAAGTTCTCGATTTAAAAATCAGTTATTAAATGCATCTTACAGTCCAAACAAGAAATTCGCTAAACTGTTTATTGAGTAATTAGAAGAGGAATTCTCTTCGCCTAACTTTGAAAATCAAGACTTAAGACTGGTTGGAGAGTAGAATCTCAATTATTTTAGTTCTAACGAAAATTTCAGAATTGACCTACTTTTGAATAAATTCAATCCAAATTTAAATAATACAACATTGCCGATGTCGACTAGAACACGTCATCAAGTAGCTCACTGACACTAACACTAGTTGATTACATTGTGCTTGCTGAACAAATAATGCATGTTATAATTTTTTTTCATCCGAATGCCATTTATTTACTCACTGTATTACATCTATTGAGTTTTTTAAATCCGATTTGTCTTCAATTAATGCCACGAAGTGAGTAATAGCCCGTAAGAAGACTACTGATAACATACACAATTTTAAATCGCCACTCTCTTATGGAAATTAGTTTCCCGTGTACACTCCCACCAGATTCAACTAGTGTTCGACCAGCGACGGCCAAAGAGCCACGGCAAACGGCTCGACTGTTGTAAAAAATGTTATGTTATGGCCAAAAGCCAGGCAAAAATTCATTTCTGAACATTATGATGAACAATTTCTTTCCATGATTTTTATTTGTACTTTAGCTTTTAAAACTTAGTCGCTTTGTCCATTTTCTTTAATTGTTCAAACTTTCAGGATGTTTTAATTGTTCCATTTAAAATTGCAACATTTCACTTAGTAGTAGTAAAAAGCGCCGACTACGCCAAAAAAGCATTACGACCAAAGGCCGACTAAGAAAATTGCCTTGGCCGTAGAACACTAGATTCAACTACAATGCTGACAATGTATTTGAATTTTATCTGAATAAAGTTTGCCCAGAAAAGCAAATTTTGATTAAATCAAAATTCAAGAGCAACTCAAAAAAATATCTGCACATAGTTAACCTTGGATAAATGAGTTTTGTAAAGCATTGATTCGCGAAAATAATATCACATATAAAAGTTGTAAATTTCATACAAATTTCGTTGCAAGTAAAAAGGCTAGAAATGTCTCCAACATTGTAAATCGCAAGGCTTGCAGCGAATACGATAAAAGTGAATACGCTCTCTTGCAAATCAAAAAAGCAACGTGGAGGTTAATTAATGAGATATCAGTAATAGTAGGTAAAAACCTAAATCAAAAATCATTACAGATACCTATTTTATTAATTTAGGAAAATACAATGGTCGAATGGTTAACTTCGAAAGTAAATCAGCTACAGTTTTTCAATCCAAATTTTTTTTCCGTTTTACAACAAGTTTTGAAGCTTCAAAAGCAATTCATAAACTTAAGGACAACAAATCAAGTGTGTCCTCCAAAATTTATTCATGGGCAACTTAGAATATATATATATATATATATAATGAATGCATAAAATGTAATTATGTTATTACTTTAAGAAAATTATTACTTTTATAAAAAAATTTGAAGCATTGATATCTGAGAGTCAAAGTAAAGAGTATTTTTTTCAGATTGGCTACCTGTCAACAATGGTATTCCTCAAGGAACAATTCTTGTTTATTATATATGTAAACGACATGATTGTAATTTGATTCAATACGCCAACGATACTTGCATATTCAGTTATACTAAATCAAAGCATGTGGAAATTGAATCTATTTCACTTACTTGCAAAGAATTGTTAACGTAGTTCAGCATGCATCGGTTGCTCATAAATGAAAATAAGCCTGAATTTTGAAATTTGTTGACCACTAAAGAAATCTCTGAATCTCAATAATGCTGAGGTGCAGCTGAAATTTGAAACTCATATTAATGTAATTTCAATATTTATTTATTTAAACGATACTTTTTTAAGAAACCTGATATACAATTAGAACGGATACTAAATGTTTCAAAGAATAATTCTTCCAGAACTAAGCACTTTATTTCTAGATCAAACGTTTTCCATTTTGAAGAATATGTTGACACTTTTTTTAAAATCATTAAGAACTTACCTACTTGTAGTAATTTATCCCTAAGCCGATAGATGTATTGCATTGTTTTATTTTATTGTATGTATTTGTATGTATGCCTATGTATTTTTGTGTCGCTATTTAGATAAATTACCAGTATTTCATGGTAATATTTATATACATAAAAATATCTTATCTTATATTTTGAAGTTTACTAATGGTAATTATATTATAAGCGATTGAAATCAAACTCAATTGATGTGATAAAAGATCAGAAAGGAAACAATCTTTCTCACAATTTAGAAATATCAAATGAATTAAATAAGACTTTTGTTAATCTAGGAAAATACAATGGCCCCCTTGTTAGGTACGAAAACGTTTCACGCAAAATTTTTACACCCGAATTTTCTTTCCGCTTCTGATATTGTTATGAAGTTATTAAAGCATTCCCTCATGGGCTCTTAAAATTACTGCAGACATAATTGCAAATACCTTAAAATTTTTCTTTAATGAATACATAAAATTTAATTACTCTTCGGATAATTTAAAAC
The DNA here is from genome assembly GCA_900660155.1 of Hofstenia miamia. Classification (NCBI taxonomy): domain Eukaryota; kingdom Metazoa; phylum Xenacoelomorpha; order Acoela; family Hofsteniidae; genus Hofstenia; species Hofstenia miamia. The sequence goes on along the minus strand of CABFPE010000856.1, from coordinate 191,170 downwards.
TTGCTCACATTACTCCTATTTTTAAAAAAAATACAATACAACAGTCCGGGGATTTTCGAAAATTTTTCATTATCCTATAAAAATTTTTTGAAGCGCTTATAGCTCCTAAACTATTAAAGCTGTGCTCAATCTGAAAGGACCACATGATAGATGAGAGTCTCTTCTTTCTTTTCTGCTCTAAATCCTCGCGCTGCCTCTGTCCCATCGAGCGTGTCATTGCGCGAAGGCTCCCGGTCGTGCGACCTCTGACATAGCGCATGGCACGCCTCAATGGATTTGGAATATCTTAGCACATATCAAGAAAGGTCTTTGTTGTCTCCAGGTGCTCAAACCCTTTTAAAACATGAACACTAGGTATGGAGAGAATTTTCAAAAATTCAAAATTTTCAAAGAAAACTTTTTAATCTTTTCAACAACCTCTGCCCCAGCAATAAGCTTTAATAGAAGTTTTCAACGCCGCTTAAAGTATGTTCCCCAATGGACCCACTCATGTCCCAAGATTTTCAAATTAAATGTCGCCATTCGAACCTGGAACTCGCTACCTAAAGAAATTATAAACACTGAAAAATTAAAATTCTTTAAAAACCATTTAAAAATCTTTCTTAAGCAAAAATATATTTCGGGTAAACTCATGGCTAGGATACAAATTTGACAACAATGAGTATACTATAACTCGGTATTAAAATAGAACTATAGCCTGGAAGATTTGTTTTTGTAATTTATGTGATTTGTACATATGTGTTTTGTGAATTTATTGACGCTATTCAGATAAATTATCAGTTATTTTTTTGTGACAACTTATCTGTATAAAGAATCTCTTAGCTTATGTTATCTTATGTTTATAACTTCCATTTCACAGTAGCAGTTTTGACTTTTGGGAAACATATTCATTAGATACCATTTCTCCATAGTTGAATTTAATGTTAATTTTAGTTGGCAATATGTTCTTATATAATAGCTTGTTCTTCCCTTTATACCATTGCTAGCTTAATTGAATTATTTTCTGTTGAGAATTCGCATGTAGATTTTGGTTGAAATCATTAAACACTATAACTTTCTGAATGATTGGAGTTGTATTTATTGTTTTGCTTTAGACTAATAGTTTGGTGAGAAAGGCTATGAGAAGCTTGGAATCTGCCAGAAATGTTGATAACCTCATTGATGAAGTCAATTGGTTTTACGATAACTTTAAAGAAAATTTTGTTAAATAAAATTTTGCAATTATTAAAAGTTTGTATATGTGATTTTTTTACCTGCAATTTAACCCCTTAAACTAAGTTGGGGTAAATAAATTTTTGTAAAAACTATATTAAAATATTGGCATCTGTAATAGAATAGAATAGAATTTCTTATTAAGTGTCCTACATTGCCATAATTCAACACCTCAACAAAAGCTAATACTACTCCACTTAATGCGTCAATAATAACATAAAATACAATTCACTTTTAATTTTAGAATTTGTTATTTCCTTAGTTTATTGCTAATTGATGAAAAGTTTTACGAAATTGAAGTCCTTTTCATGATTTAGAACCACTTTTGGGGATATATTTTTCATAGAGGTAGTAATTGATTTGACTTTTAAATTGTATATAATTTTTTATTTGTTTTATTTCTATTGGCAAATGTTCCAAAGTTCAATTGTTGAGCTTAAAAATGTTTTTAAGAAAATGTTTTTTAAACTTCACTTTTAATTTTAGAATTTGTTATTTCCTTAGTTTATTGCTAATTGATGAAAAGTTTTACGAAATTGAAGTCCTTTTCATGATTTAGAACCACTTTTGGGGATNTTTCATAGAGGTAGTAATTGATTTGACTTTTAAATTGTATATAATTTTGTATTCGTTTTATTTCTATTGGCAAATGTTCCAAAGTTCAATTGTTGAGCTTAAAATTTTTTGAAAAAAATCTTTCTTAAACTTAACTTTTTTTGAATTTAGGTAATACGCTGAGTGTGCATATAACGGGAACTGTTGTTTACTGTAAGATGAGTGCTCCCAGTAAACATTGAACTGTCGTAACGACGTCGCTGAACGACATAATAACGGCACTAAAACGACATTACAAAACAACGTCTTTCCACAATAAAACGACAAATTATCAATAAAAATGAAGTTTTTAAAAAATATATCTTCAAATTGTCATAATACTAAAATTATTCCTATTTTAAATATTTTTTGCTAGACGGAATTATACACCGCCACTAATCCGCACTATAAACGCCACTCAAACAATTAACAATTCAACGCCTATTAAAGGCCGATTCACCAAAAAAACGACGTCGTTACAACAGTTCTATGTTTACTGGATCATCATGATTAGGATGTAAATTTTGTTAAAGAAAAATATCTTATGAGATATTAATCATCATGATTAGGATGTAAATTTTGTTAAAGAAAAATATCTTATGAGATATTAATCATCATGATTAGGATGTAAATTTTGTTAAAGAAAAATATCTAATTATTATCATAAATGTTTGCTGCTAATTTGATTTGTGAATCGATATTATTTATTAATGAATGGAATCAATTGGTTGAATTTTGGAAATAGAACTATTGATGTTATTTTGGTACGAAATATTGAAAACGTTATTAAACCTAAATCTATTAAAGCATTTTAGTCTCTGACCATGTTGCTGTTTTAGGGGAACTAAATATGTCTCAACCTTCACCTGAACGCATTCAGAAACAGTCCTGCGATCTGAAATCCATTGACATTCAATCGTTTAAACAGATTTTTATGAATTTATACGCACATCTCTACAAATTATTTATTATTTATATTATTTAATAAAACAGTACAGTATTTATAATGACTTAATACTAGTCAAGGTACATTTTTGGAGTTAAAAAATCTCCTTTGTATGAAATAGTTTTAATTCCAATTGCCATTTTGCGTAGTGCTAGGCGGACGTGGCTTGAACATTTCAATTTGGTATCGATTGTTACTCCAAAGAAGCATAAAATGTAAATACTTTTCAAATAATTTGAACTTTGCTTATAATATCTTTAAGAAAAAACAATACGCCTCATGCCAAAAATTTTATACGAATTTCAATTACTTTTCCAATATGCAAAGTATTCGAGTGATTATTGCATGATCAAATGACAGAACACATAAATAGGTCCAATCTGTCAAATACTCAATTTGGATCAGGCCAGGAAACGTTTTAAGCGATTTTTTATAAAATTTAATGCTAGTATAATGATTAGTTCTTATATTGCGCTTTTGACAAAAGTTTGGAAATGATATTGAATTATAAGGAGGTAATTGATTTGTTATTTTAAAAAAATTATCAAAATGAATAAAAAAAAATAAGTTCTTGTTTGGAAACAGCATGAATGGCAAACATTAAATGCCCATATAATTGTATTGTAAGTTTTTTTAGTAATGATTTATTTATATTTGAAAAAAGTGTATTTGCATAATTAAGATGAATTGACTCATGACTAAAGCATGAAATAATTGAATCATTTTGGCAGAAGGTAAATGTTCAGCTACGTGTGATATTGTTTTAATACTTATTGCCATGCTCTTTAAAACTTCTATTACTTGCAGTTTGTATGTTAATTTTTGGTCAATAGTTATGCCTAGGTATTTAAAAGATTCTTTAGGGGATATTGAGGCGTTATTAAAAGTAAGTGAAAAATTTGATAGTAATACACTTTTTCCCTGAGGATACAGGATGCAAAATTCAGTTTTTCAGTTGATGTTTAATTTGTGCATGTTAAAATATTTACTCAATTTTTCACAATTTTGTTCTACACCATTTATTGCTTGATTTAAAGATGTATTTCCATTAAAAATGCCAATGAAGCAATTGACAATTCGTAGTTTGCTGCATGACGTTTACATATACGCTAAAAAGTAGCGGTCCAAAAATAGTGCCTTGCGGTACTCCGTTTTTTATAGATAGCCAATTAGAGAAAGTATTATTTAATTTGCCGCACTGAATTCTGTTAGTTAGTTCACAATACAGAGTACATTATTCGCAGCAATCGATGAAATAGACGACTTTGAACAGTGCTCACTCGGTTGTGAATGGAAGGATGTTTAGATTACACAGCACACATTAAACTGCATGTTTCACTCTATCATTCAACACATTAAAGCTCAATATAAGTTTAATAATTGTTAAGTTATTCCGTAAAGTTGCTAACAGACAAACAAACAAACCTACGCTACCAAAAACATAACCTCCTTGGCGGAGGTAATTAATTCACGTGTTTTGTGTAATATATTTATCAAGCGCCTGCGTTTTAATAACAGCAACAATAATTTACAACAATAGTGAAATTTCAAGGGTCAGTATTTGATGGGTCCTCCGCCCGCCTTCAGCACTTTTTCAATTCTTTCCGGCATACTGATTGCAAGACGTTCACGGATGGTGCTGGAGTCTGCATGTACACCGGTCAATTTCGCCCACTCGCGTGTAAGGCCGAGAGCACACATCAGGGCAATGTTGCGCGCAAATCGATTTAATTGCTCTTGAGGGCCAGCACCCAGATGTGTGCGGGGTCTTGGGTAATTATCTGCAACGTCGATAATTAGGTTGCAGATAATTGCTTTTTTGCGAGACTTTTGATGGGCAGCTGCAACCGTTTCTTGATGTGTACGCGGTCTTGGGTGATGAATAATTTCATAAAATCATATCAAAAGCGATGATGTTGTGTAAACACAGATGTTGCACATTATTGCAGGAAAAAATAAATTTCCTGATGTATGCGGGACCCTTTGGGGGAATTTCATTAAGCTGAAAAAATTTAATGGGCGATGGTAATTATCTTTACGCGCAACATTTCCTTGATGTGTGCGCCCGGCTTAACTTCAACGGACGAAAACTTGCAATTGGCGAGACATAGGTGCTTGAGATATTTATTTTGTCTGCTGCCTGCCATTTTCTTCCTCCCGGAAATCTTCTTCGAAAATCTGTGGCTTTTGACAAATCGACTGATCGCTGATTTATTGATTTTCAACGTAGACCTTCATTTATGAGGATCGCGCTTTTTACCCATTAAAAGCTAAGGCAGTAGTTTGAAAACTATTTACCACGATAATGAGCTATTTTGTTGTTGGATCTAATGTGTTTTATAACAATAATTACTAAATTGAAAAATTGTTAATTTTCGTCCCAGTTATATATATATA
>CABFPE010000856.1:131278-180461 GCA_900660155.1 Hofstenia miamia | reverse complement strand
TGACGCTACTAATTACAATACAATCGTCACCTGATTGGGATGTTTAATTTTACTGTTTGTTTATGCCAATTTATTACTGCATATACAAATTCTATCTAAATATTGTCAAAATCAGTCAACAAAAAACCGTAACTTAACGAAAACTCGCACACTGCCGTTAAGGCTTAAGTTACGGTTACCTTAACGGCAGTGTGCCGAGGGTTTTATCAAACCTTAATTTTAGAATTAAATTAACTTAACGGCAGTGTGCGACGGGGGGAAAAAACCACATTTTTTATTTCCTTTCCTGACTAAGCCTTCTTGTTTAAATCGCGCTATTTCACTTTGTTGTAAAGCATGTAATAACTTGCAAATTGAATTATCACACAACACTTATTTTGAAGCAAATCAATTTACTTTTCCTCCCGCTTAGTGGTGTGCAATTAAAATGATTCAAATTTCTTGACATGCTAAGATAAAAACTCTACATAATTATGCAACATTTTGTTCTTGAAATCCGTATAATGAATTTATCCCTAGCCTCGTACATTTATTGTATAGAGGTTTTTATTCTACTGTATGGATTCGTATGTATGTTTGTATATTTTATGACGTTATTCAGATAACATTACCATTTTCTAATTATAAATATTTATTTGAAGATAGGATATCTTATCAAATCTATTTGAAGAATTCAACTTGAGAAAATTTGGAATCCAAATTATTTAAAATTAATGATCGATTATCTTTATGAAAGCAAACATAACACAAAACTATGTTTTCGTGGGATATTTGTGCTTATTATTATATCTTAGCAGAGGCCCTAAACCTGAGCATGCAATTTTTCATAGATGATGTAGCTTGTCTAACTATTTCTTTTGTAAATATAAAACTAATTTTTTAAATAAAGAAATAAACTTGAAAAAAATTAATCATCAGTTCTATCAGTTTTTAAATACTCATTATGCTGGAACTCCAACTTTCAAAGATATTTATATTCTTTCTACTCTTTTGTATTGCCAAGGATTATAAAGCTTGTAATTTTGGAGAAAGTGCGTGTTGATGCACTCCGCCCATATTATTGAATTTGAATCCAAAAATTTGATGCACCGTATTGGCCGCAAAGGAATTTGGTTTGTAATTTTTGCACCACTTTAACGAACTATTCTTATTTTGGATTGGCCCTGAGTCCCTCGCCCCCCTCTGAATTCCGCCCCTGCATTGAGAATATATTTACAGCTGATGTTTCAAATGGGAAAATTATTATGAATAGAAACGTATTTTCTACTAACAGCAAATTCAATGAGATTATCCACATAATTGGAAGTAGATGTACCTGCTAGTGTTTTTGCTGAATGAATAATGAAGCAAACAAAAAAGGCTTATAGGTCTCTTGACCTATCGTCACGTCGCGTTTCTAGTGTTAAGATATGCAAAATGGTAAAAATTGACCATTCACGCTTTCTAGTTTTAAGACAGATATATTTTTACAATGGTATAATTTCTAAGTAAATGTACAAATGTTTCTAAATTGAAAAGAAAATTACACTACTATATTTTCTTTATCCATCATGCATTTCTATAAAATTTTAAAATTCAAACTATTACATTGAATTTCGAGCGGGAATATCGCATGCATGCTTTGACGCTCATTTAAAGCCCAAACGGTATGGTTGCTTATTATAACATATTTACTATTTAACTATTTACCAGTTGTTTATCATTATGATGTTAAAATTACCAGCAAGTGGACATTCAAGGAATCGTCAAAAGTATTGAAATTATCCCGAGCGCAAAATGCATCGTGATATTATCATTTTTAATCAGGTCAACAACCCTTAAGCGGATCATATTGGGTGGCGGGACATTTATAATTAATAGGAATGTAGGGATACTAACAGATTTAAGGAATTATTTAAGAAGGCAAGCATTTGCATCCTTGAAATCCTTAGATAATAATTATATTTTTAATTTTTATTGATTTCCTATTGTTTTTAATGTTAATTTATGCTAAAACCTTATGTGCATATTATAATTTTTGCAATTTTGCTTTCATGGGATCTTGTCGCAAGTATTAAACGGGTCATTGGGGCTGCGGGTCATTGGCCAGGTGAGGTGACGGATCAAAGACTGACCACAGTCCACCCCTCCCACTCCAGATTTTATTACATGTAACATGTTTTTCATTCATCAATTCAAAAAGAATAGGGAAATATTCTGGCTCATTTTTGCATTCCAAAAGTCTAAAAATGGCCTAAATTTATATTATAATATAGCAAAATTTGAAGATTAGAAATCTACGTTATTATTGTTGATACTGAGAATTTCAAAGATTGACATTTCGAAAAAAGCCAGGAAAAAGTGTAAGGAGTGCCTCAATATGTATGATTAAGGCCGACATAATCATTGTCCCCAAATGACAACAAGTTTGTATTTTGCATAATGTTGCGAAATGGCAACGATTTCTGGTTATGCATTATAATACAGAGACAGAGAAATAACGTATTTTTTCTAACACGAATTTGCGTCTGAGGCTATAATGTAGATTTTAGCAGTAAACTTTAAGAAAAAATTTTTATGCAGCTTAGGGTCAAATAGTGTACATGTAGAGTATTTACTGGAAATAAAGCGAATTATTCATTAATTACAGGCCCGTCAGTCTTCCGCGGATTTGGCAAAATACTGGATGGGTCTCGAGATTTGTAAAAATTATCAGAAATGGGGGGGGGTTCGAGGGGCATGATTCATATTTCTTGTGTTGACTTTATATATTTCAGAAAAGCTTTTAATAATTAATAGCAGTTTTTAATTACTTGAAATTGAAGGCATTCATTTATTAATTATAGTGTGATATCTGTTTCTGTATATAAGTCTACTTGTTTATATTTGAAGTAACTTAGTATGATTAACTGTAATAATTCGATGATACAATTAGCATATTATATAAATATATTTAAATTTTCAACAAGTATGCAGGTCTCGAGATTTGTAAAAATTATCAGAAATGGGGGGGGGTTCGAGGGGCATGATTCATATTTCTTGTGTTGACTTTATATATTTCAGAAAAGCTTTTAATAATTAATAGCAGTTTTTAATTACTTGAAATTGAAGGCATTCATTTATTAATTATAGTGTGATATCTGTTTCTGTATATAAGTCTACTTGTTTATATTTGAAGTAACTTAGTATGATTAACTGTAATAATTCGATGATACAATTAGCATATTATATAAATATATTTAAATTTTCAACAAGTATGCAACGTAATGCTAAAAAGTGTCCCGAATTTTGTTAAAAATTCAAAGAATATTTGGGGTAGAAATTTTAGCACTAACAACGCGACAATAGGTTTGCTTCATTATTCATTTAACATAAACACTAGCAGGTAACAAATACTTCCAATTATGTTGATAATCTCATTGAATTTGCTGTTAGTAGAAATTTTCTTTCTATTGAATAATTTTCGCATTTGAAATATCAGATGTAAATATATTCTCAAGAAGTGCTCACTCTTCTAGTATTAAAGAGCATAATAAAAATTTAGGAATAATTTATCATTGAAAAATGGTCAGGTAATTACGAAATTAGAGTAGGAATAACTCGTTTAACCTAATTTAAACTAGGGTTACTTTTACCCAACAAAAGCAAATACATTTTTTTTTCAATGAGAATTGCGCTTTTTGTAAAAATATTTAAATTATTTCCATGCCTAGTGTTCAGATAATGAGGCAGTCTAATACCCATGGGAACAACAACTACCCTGAAATATTTCGTTTTTTGAAGACTATCTGCGTGAGTGCCGTTCAGGCGTGCCGTGTGCAAAGGTAGTGAATTTAAAACCTAAAAGGGAAGAGACAATTCTCTATTTTGTGGTGCTTTGAGATTTTAAATATCTTCATTAGTTCATGACTTATAAATGGTTTCCCAACATTTGCTCTAGGCACTCGAAGGACCCATAAAGATAGGACAGATTCAATTAGCAATTGATTAGATGTGCTTCTATTGGGAATTTTTAGATTTTAAGCGTCTTAGCTCTGCTGGAGCAACACTGGAAATGTGTCATTTTCGTCTATCTATTCTTTAAAATGTTGTTATTCTCTTTTGTGGCAATGGAAGTTGGTAATTGATATATTTATAACGGTAACTAGCCTGCTTAGAGGCGACATGAGGCAATATTCCCCTCAGGCTTTCAATATTGAGTTTTTAGGTTTAAAAATATAATATTTTATAGAAAATATTAAACATTACGAATTATAATTGCAAAAGGACTTTTAAGGATCCATTTTTGACAGTTTATGGAGAGAGATTATGACATCACTAGGCCTTCGTATTTGAAGTGTGCCAATAAATTTGGAAGGTTTTACGCTATGTTCTCTAATTTGGTAACATTTACTCCGCATAATGTAAATGGACATATACCGATTTTGATTGTATACACGCTGTATATATTATTAAATTAAACCCTTCTTCCCTTCACAGTAAAGTTTATTTATTTCTTTAATGAAGTTAAGTAGCCGGAACTCCTTAATTTTGCTGAACATCTAAGTCATGTAGTTATTAATTCTTTCGTTTTCTTGATATAAATTTTAAGCCCAATTCTATCCGCATGTTGCTTTATGTTCAATATTTCACTTTGCACCTTTTCTAGCATTGCAATAGTTAGGTAATCAGCAACTATAAAATTGAAATAATAAATTTGAACAACATTATTCATCACAGGAGAAATATTTTGGGCCGCTGATACTAGCTTCACTTATTCCATTAAATGTTTTATTGCTAGATCTTGATTTTAATAAATTTTCGTACCAATGTATCATAACCAATGTATCTCAGTTTTATATAGTTTCTGAATGTGTGTTTTCAATTCGCTCGCAAAAGATTTTTTGCCCTAATGTTTTGATCTCATGCTCTTTCAACATACTCAATTTTTGACAACCTTCGTTCCAGTTAATAAAACATTATGTCATCCATGGCAGTTCTCGATGATTCATTTTAATCAGAATACAGGGAATACAGTCAGGTCCTCCAACACTTTGCAAAACGTAGCAGTGGCGTACACAGGGAGGACATGGTGGAATGCCCCCGTCAGGTTTCCAAGTTTATTTTGACTGGATAAATCGAAAAATTTTCCGTAAAAAATTGAAAATTTTAAAATCTATGATGGTGGAATGCTTTTTTAGGGTCTATTTTCTCAATATTCTCAAAAAAATTTGCTGGGTTTCGCACAGCATTGGGTAATGACGATGATGTTCCCTCCGTCAGAAAATCCTGCGTACGCCCCTGAAACGTAGATACCTTTTTATTCAAAAAAAATTCGCAGCAAATTTGAGTTGAATCATCACTATTTAAGACTCAGAGACTGGGTGTGCAAATGGCGGGCCACGGATCATAATCTGGCCCTCCAAGCATTTTTGGTCGCCCTTGGTAACATTTGAAAATAAAATGACTTTTGAGAGTATCAATTATCTTTTACCAATACTAATAATTAAATATCAATATTATTTCCATTTTTTAAAATTAAATTCAGGTTTTTTTTTAAAATGGAGACATGAGGATAATATGTACAGTAATAAAAAGGCAAAATTTATTGGTGTTCTACAGAAATTGTTGAAGATATTTTCTGACAACAATATATGGCCAATAATAGTTTTATCATGAATTAGCATATCTACTTTGTCGAATATCCCACCTTTGCTGAGGTTGCAATTGGTAACATTAGCATTAAGATCTCTACTAAGCACAAGTTGGGCGTCTGTTCTGTTAAAAAGCATACCATCAAAAACTTGAATAAGGAAATTTGGAACAAATTTTGATCTCGCTTTTGTTTGCATGTGGAAGTATGTAGATGTATGATAGCGAATCTTAGGTATTCAGAAGGTCCTTATTAGTTCAGATATTCTATTGAACGCTTCTATGATAGTCAGAGCTGGAAGTAGTTGGCTTTTTATCGCACCAAGAGCGGACTGGACCAAACCATTTACTATTACCCTCGGAGGACATTTTTAAAATAAATATTGTATAGTTATGATTTCAAAATATTTGATATTTCCTGTTATACAAATATGAACATGACTGACAAAAATGCTAAGAAAAATAACTTTATGAGTTTCAGATTTGCTTGGAATTTGTAAACATTAATATCATGAAACTCTATTTGTGGTAATTTAAATTATTCAATTATTGCTACTCAGCAAAATATAATTTTCAAGAGAAAGTTATTGATATGTTACTAATGAGTTCACATTAACATCATGATTTGCAATATTGTAGCAGTTCTTTGCAGATGACAGGATTCCTTTGCATATTTCCTCCCTAGAGGTTGGATATTTCAATAATACAAAAAGGGTCCTAGACAAAGGAGGCCTTTGAGAAAAAGTTCTTTTAAGCAGACACTTTTCTAGATGAAATGCCAAACAGATTATATCAATTTATTATGATTCTTAATCATTAATATACATTTAGTGATAATATTACGCCACCCTATAAATTTAATTAATGGCGTAATTTAAGCTTTCTTAGTAATTTAAACACACTACGAAAGTTGAAGTGCTTTTGGAAACCTTTGACAAATGATGGGGTAATGTTCAATCGTGTAAGAAAAGTGTAATGCTGCACATTCTTTATTTTAACATAATTTCTGAGAAAGGATCTGCTGCAGGTGGTGAAACCAACAAATGAAACCGTGCTTTAAATTATATAGATTCTTTCTTCACAGAGTTTTAATATCGTTTCTAATGGAATTTTTGTTATTACCAGCGTGAATTGTAACCTAATTCTTTACATGCTATCGAGAATCTTACTTACTAATTTGAAAATCGGCTGTGTGTTAATACAAGAAGTAATTCTAGAATTTTGTGTGACTGTTCACACTTGGTATTTATGAAATTTACCAAAATTATAATTATGAAGCAATTTATAAGATACTGCTAGAACATGGATATCTGCAATATTTACTTTGGGGTATACTGGTACACAAACGTAGAGATCCATAATCATAGTGACAAAACTATTAAATGAGAAACTTATATTTGATAAAATTTTTGAAGAGTTAGTAATTAACTACAATGCAAAAAAAATTTTTACTTCAAAATGTTATTTTCAACAGGAACATGACCTTATATACAATCTCAATGCCCTGATCTAGACAATAAATCTAAGAAACAAAAATAGATTCATATGGAACTGGTCNGATTATATCAATTTATTATGATTCTTAATCATTAATATACATTTAGTGATAATATTACGCCACCCTATAAATTTAATTAATGGCGTAATTTAAGCTTTCTTAGTAATTTAAACACACTACGAAAGTTGAAGTGCTTTTGGAAACCTTTGACAAATGATGGGGTAATGTTCAATCGTGTAAGAAAAGTGTAATGCTGCACATTCTTTATTTTAACATAATTTCTGAGAAAGGATCTGCTGCAGGTGGTGAAACCAACAAATGAAACCGTGCTTTAAATTATATAGATTCTTTCTTCACAGAGTTTTAATATCGTTTCTAATGGAATTTTTGTTATTACCAGCGTGAATTGTAACCTAATTCTTTACATGCTATCGAGAATCTTACTTACTAATTTGAAAATCGGCTGTGTGTTAATACAAGAAATAATTCTAGAATTTTGTGTGACTGTTCATTGTTCACAATTGGTGTGCAGTTAATTATAAAATACGACGTATTTATGAAATTTACCAAAATTATAATTATTAAGCAATTTATAAGATACTGCTAGAACATGGATATCTGCAATATTTACTTTGGGGTATACTGGTACACAAACGTAGAGATCCATAATCATAGTGACAAAACTATTAAATGAGAAACTTATATTTGATAAAATTTTTGAAGAGTTAGTAATTAACTACAATGCAAAAAAATTTTTACTTCAAAATGTTTTCTTCAACAGGAACATGACCTTATGTACAATCTCAATGCCCTGATCACGAATATGACGTTCATTTCTCTCTGTGTCATCTCATTTCCTAGAAAAATAGCAAAACTCAGTTACTAGTGCAAAGCGGTCTGGCTCACATTTAGTGGACAGTAAATTTAGCAATTGAAAGTAAATTTATTGGACATTCAAAGGTAAAATCATGTATAAGCAAAGGTAAATAGATCACTCAAAGTACAGCATAGAGAACCTTCATCTAAAGGCTAATTTAAATGTTCAAAACCAATAAAAATACGTCATTATATGCTCATTTGCTTGTCCTTCGTATCTTGATTCAGCAACAATGATTCTCGCCATTTTCGTTTGAAACTTTACCTAATTCAGCATTAAAACTCTATATGATATCTGAGGAAGGACTTTAAATGATATATTGACATGAATTTCATAAATACTTCTAATGATTCAGTGAACTCTTTCTTGTAATCTAGGGATTGATGTTTTTAGAAACTTTCTACAGTTTCCTGAATTGTATTTCAAGCTCATATTTCTACAGGATTCAAACACGGTTAAAAGTTGTTCCTTTTTACCCTACAAGTATCAAGCCTAACAAAAAGAACTTCATTTAGATTAGTGGTATACCATCTTGGGAATATTTCCTTTAACATCTTTATGGCTTCACCTTCTTTGTTAAATACCTTAACAAAGTTCTTAAATACTGAAATGGTGGCAACAAAGGACTTTCCTTAGAATTAAGCCTGATTCTGAAGGGTTAATTGACCATTAATAAATGAATACATAATGAAGTTAAGCATTTTCTTTCTAACCTTGTATTGGATCCAGACAATAAATCTAAGAAACAAAAATAGTTTTATATAGAACTGGTCAGTGAATACAATTTGATACATAATGCTAGTCGCAGAGCAGTAAGATTTTGAAATGTGTCAATTGAAATAGTTCAATCGCAATAAAAATTCGAAGTTTGTCGTTAACCATAGTTCACAGATTAGTAGTTGTCTAAGAGTATATATATATCTAGCTCTCTAAAGAGGTTCTCTGTACACAAAGAAATAATCTAACTCAAAGCTGAATACCCCAAATAATGTACTACACTTAGTTAATGAGATTGTGGCTAATTGGGTGTATCTGTCTATTATAATTAACCTAAATTGAGTATAAACATGTCAATACTATGCAGCCTACATGCAAATCATGTGTTGTATTAATGGCCAAAATTTCATACTAGAAATTTGTCCAAATTTAGTGGTAGCAACTAATAAGGTATACAATTTTTTAGATAATTAATTAGGGTGTCGAATGACTTGTTTGTATTTTTTTATAAATTTTTTAATTTATATACTTTGATACAAATGCGTGTACATCTGTAATATTGTACTCATAAATTTGCAAATATATGGTATTGAAAGAAACAAAAAATGATAAATTAAGTTTGCATACCATATCAGGAAAATCTTGGACCTAACCAGACTGGACCGCTTTCAGCTCTGATGAAAGTACCAAATTTCGAGTACTCACAGGGTGGTGCTAACTCAAAATTTGAGTGCATTTCAAAAAACATACGCTTAGCTATCATAATCGATATATGCCACTTAGCACACCCATGATTAGCGCTGAATACACAACTTTGAAAACNTTAACAAAATCAAAATTCGTTAGCACTAATTTTGCCACCCACAATTGAGTTAATAACTGGAGTGTAATGGAAGTGAAAAAAGTAGCATACAACTCAAACATCTCTAGTAGGAGATGTGACATTGAAGAACGTTTACTATTAATCCCACGGAATTTGTTTTATTAACNTACAAATGCGTGTACATCTGTAATATTGTACTCATAAATTTGCAAATATATGGTATTGAAAGAAACAAAAAATGATAAATTAAGTTTGCATACCATATCAGGAAAATCTTGGACCTAACCAGACTGGACCGCTTTCAGCTCTGATGAAAGTACCAAATTTCGAGTACTCACAGGGTGGTGCTAACTCAAAATTTGAGTGCATTTCAAAAAACATACGCTTAGCTATCATAATCGATATATGCCACTTAGCACACCCATGATTAGCGCTGAATACACAACTTTGAAAACACATGTATTCAGCTGGGCTTAAGATATTAACAAAACCAAAATTCGTTAGCACCAATTATGCCACCCACAATTGAGTTAATAACTGGAGTGTAATGGAAGTCAAAATACTGGCATACAAGTCAAACATCTCTAGTAGGAGATGTGACATTCAAGAACGTTTACTATGAATCCCACGGAATTTGTTTTATTAACAGATGTAAAAACACTATGATGTTAAACAATGTTGCTTCCGGGAATAGTTGGTCTAATATTTTACGTTTAGAAAAATATTCAATGATAAAGACAATATTATGTAGTACACCTTTCACTCAAAACGGCGTTGTATGCGATGAACTTTCCACTATAAAACAAACTCGAAATGAACTTATCAAGCTAATTTTGACATTGCTTCTCTTTCACCTGTGTCTTTTGACTATATTCGTAGTTATAATCCTATCCAATGAGCGGATGGATTTAGAAGCTCAAACTTTAAGAGATATATTTCTTGATGTTCTTCCATATCGGGTAACTATTTTTATTTAGTTAATGTTATAAATTAGCTTACGTTTTCAGCCAAGAATATAGAGAAATTTATGCCAATCATAACTTAGTAAAACATGAAGGAACTAAATCAAATTTTTCACTATTTATGGAGGTGCATTTCAAATGAAATGCGCTTAATATTATTCTAGATTATTATTTAATAAAATTAAAATATTCTCATTTGTTCCTTGTTGCCTAAAAAAAGTTGCAAAAAGGAGAAGAATTTTAGCTGATCAAAGAGTTTTGCCAATAAATAGTCATATCGTAATTTGTAATGCCTTTTGAATCAGTAGTTGAAATTTAGTACTATATCAAATAGCGTTACTTTAAAGTAAAAAATCACTTTGTCCAAATTTTTGAAAAAAATTATCTTAGCCTAATAGGAAATATTAAAAGTGTTTGAAATAGACACATCTATGGGTTTGTACGAAGGTACTCATGTAATGATGAAGTTTTGTGCTAAAATTATTCCTGGGCCTGAAGTACATCAAAACATTAATTTTTTTAATGATAAATCCATTCAAATGCTTGCCATACCTAATGTTCAGATAAGGAGGCGATCTAATCCCCCTGTATACAGTAACCATACTCAAATATTTTGGTTTTTTGTGAAAAAGAGTGTGAGCCCCGTTTACGCGCAATTCAGGGGCTGAGCGGAATCACGCTATGTCACGACTTAAAGTTGAAAAGGAAGAGTTGACAATTCTCTATATTTTGTTGTTTTCAGATTTTAATTATCATCATTAGCTCGTGAGTTATAGCGTTTAAAGAGTTTTTGATGAACCCATTACAGAATTTGAAAGTTCCTAGTGAATAAACGGTAAAGTATTAAGGTAAAAAGTATGTGATTATTACATGCTATGCTCTTTATTTGAGAAAACAAATTAGGTCTTGCAAAAAAACAAGTACTTTTACAAATTACTCGATGATTACGATTTTTGCTAAAAATTATTAATTTGGCTGAAGTACAAGAAACCATTAAATATTGTTTTTTCAAAAAAACATTCTTTCCATGCCTAATTTTTAGATAATGAAGCGGTCTAATGTCAATGGCAACAGCAACTACCCTAAAATATTTTGCATTTTGAAAATATACTTTCTGAGCCCCGTTCAGGTACGAGGCCCACAAGGATAGAGATCGTCCGCCCGTAAGATTTTTTGACACATCTGGACTTGTTCGCGAATTAAAGATGAAAAAGAAAGATAATGCAATTCTCTATCTTGTGTCTTCAGATCTTAAAGATTTTGGTACTTTTGCGTTCTTTCCTCCACCCAAATATTTGTAAAAATTGCAAATTTAACAACATAATAATAATAATAATAATAACACTAGCCCTAACTCTAAACCTAACTCTAACAATAGCCCTAACCATCCAATGATCTTGACTTTTGGTTACCTTTGAGGT
The DNA here is from genome assembly GCA_900660155.1 of Hofstenia miamia. Classification (NCBI taxonomy): domain Eukaryota; kingdom Metazoa; phylum Xenacoelomorpha; order Acoela; family Hofsteniidae; genus Hofstenia; species Hofstenia miamia. Next base: position 168,553 of record CABFPE010000856.1, on the reverse strand, counting down.
TTATAGTTGAGGTTAGTGTTCATTACACCCATAATCATGATGTGGGTGATAAATGTTTTAAGAGCTAAGCTCTGTGACTTAAACTTCGTGAAATAGGAGTCTTTGGTTGATGCAAAAAATGGATACTTTTGCTTGAAGGATGGTTGGTTTTTTCTTAAAATATATCTTCTCTGAATTCATCCAGGCCATCACTTGAGTGTGTGTGTGGTGAATATAAGAGATTAGTGCTATACAATTCAAAAATTACCTAAAACATCGAAAATTTTAGAAAATTTTTTTCTACCTGAGTTGACTACTTTCAGGCGGTCAGTCCTAAAAAATTCAATGAGCCTACATTTTTGAAAAGATTTTTTTGCCTGGTCATACTCTTGCGAGAATTACCTGAGTAGACCATTTTCAGCTGTTCAGTGAGTGTTCTCAATACATGTGAAATAAATTGATGTATTGATTGACATGCATAACAAAACTGCTATTGGAAATAATTTCAGAATACAACATTGTGTGCTAAATTTGAATTGAAATTTTTTTCGTGAATTTAAAAGAAATTTCAGGAAACCAAAAATTTAAGTTATCATTTATTTCAGGATCATCCTTAAAATTGGAATATTCTTTAAGATTTTTACTCAATCAATGATACCATACATTCAAGATTTTGCCTTAATGTTACTCATTGCAGTAGATTTCAAAGATAGTTTTCAGTTGCTCATAGCAGACTCATTGGCTAACTATATGTTATAGCATTAAAACGTCACAAGCAAGTTTTATAGTCAAAGACTATTTAGATTTGAGTTTAAGTAATAAAATATAGTAAATTCGATCAATTTTGGAATGTATTTCTCCTTAAAACTGGAGTTTATCACAATGCATGTTATTATATCTGTTATGTATTATGTTAAAGTTTTTTAGGCCTGGGCTTCAAATGTAGCCGAATTGTGTTTGTTAGCAAATCAAACTGCGTTTATAGCTTTCTTTTTCTGTCACAAGAAGAGATTGGTGATATTTCGTCGATATCTCTTAATCGTGTGTATTGGATATCTTCTTCGTGCAATTGCAATTATCTCCAATGTATTGCCAAGATCTCATTTAACAATGGAGTGCATTCCAAGGATGAGAAATACAAAAGAAATTTTCGAACGGATAGCAATTCTATACTATTCCGGTGGTTTGAATATACTTGGAGGTAGAATATGTGGCAATTATTTCTTTAGTGGACATGCACTCCATGCATCGTATCTTAACTTTCACTGGAAATACTATCTTCCAAACTCAATGATGTACAGTACGATAAAAAGAATCAGTGATTGTTTAACCATCGTCATTTACAGTAGCATACTATTATCTCACAATCACTACACTCTCGACTTAGTTGGCTCATTTTTGGTTTCTAGCTTATCATTCAGTGTCTACACATTTCTTTCCGAAAATCCAGATAAAGCGTTGGGAAGATATTTTTGGTTGCCAATGGTCAATTTTTTTGAACATCCTTTTGAAGAGGTGACATTCCAGCTGACTGGTCCCGTTGAAGGCATCCGTAGCATTTTTCTGGTAATACGAGATATATATGCTAGAATAACGATTTTCTAACACTGTAACCAAATACAATTAAATGTAATTTTATCTTGTATACTTTGCTTCTATAAGTGAAGGTGGTCTGAATAACACAATCCCTACATTAATGGAGGCCTGGCGATTGCAGTGCTAAAGATAATATTGAAGCAATATATACAGAAATTAGTTTCAAAAATTTGTTCAGGAATATAACACATTTCTTCCACTTCTCAAGCCTTACCATCATTGCATTTGGTTCAAAATAAGTGGGTAGTAAGTGGTCATTTAAGTGGCCTATCCAAATAGAGTAAATTTTTTAGAAATGATGTTTATATCTTTAACAGTCACCCGCTTTAATCTGTAATAAATGTACAAAATATAATTAATTTTAAATTTTGGAAAATTTATCGTTGGTTATGAATACCCTCAATTAGCAAAGCCAATTGTTTCAGTGACTGTAGAGGTGTTTAAAATTACTATTTCTTTAAGAAATTTACTAGTTCAGAAAATAATAAATTAATAAAAACACATATCATTAAAAGTCTTCATAATAAGTCTTTAGATATTATGATTATGTTATATTCTACCATTATATTAAATTCATTTTGTTAGCTTCAGTATTTGAATTGGTCTTAGGCATGCTAGGCGTTCCTGAAAAGTGCAATTCCCAATCTGGGCCCAAATTAGCAAATCGAATCAAACAGGTCAATGTATCATTCACGTTGGTACGGTCTGGTCCTTTCCTGATGTTTCTTCATCATACTTACAAAATTGAATTTAATTGACAAGAACATTCAGTTTACAAAGGAGATTGAAAGTGAGAACAAATTTCATTTTTGAATGAACAAATAACTAATTTGAAACTGGAATCTATAATAAACCAACAGACACACGATTATGCAATTGAATAATGTGTCGTTTTTTAGGAGCTTAATTAAACTTAATAAGAACATGTAGATATATTTTGACTTACAAAGTCATTGTCAGTTTTACAAATTATTCCCTCTAAATTACTAGATTTTACAATAATAATTATATTTTTCTAAATTTTAAAAAGTGGCAAGTTTAATTTAAAAATATAGTCTTCTTTTGTGTTCAAACTTGGTTGCAAGGATTTTACAAAAAATACTCTCAATAATTTTTAAATTACTTGATCTTGACGTCTGAATTAATATTTTTGTTTCAAAATTTAGTCCGCACTTAATAAGATGATTAGATATATTAGAACTGGTCTCATGTTCTTAAATTCTTCTTGATAGTTAGTTGCCTACTAGAAAAACCAATATAATCTTCACCACAGGTGCATATTATTTGATAAATTATATTTGACTCATTGGTTTCTTCAGTTGTAGATTTTAAATGCAATTTCGTTCTTAGTTTATGATTGTTACATATAAATCTAACCTTTTCTTTAATTACTGATATTTTTCTGAGTTCTTTGATCATGTTTTCAGTGTTGAGTCCTCTATATTCGATTTTAAAACAATGTTTATAATTAGCTTGATTGTTTTTGATGTTTTGTTCTTAATTAAAATGTCTTCTAATGATTTCATAATATACCGATCTATGAAATTATTTTGGTTATGCATTCTTCTTTAATTCGATCTTAAGTTTTCCTATTTCTTGGTTAATTGTTCTATATGTGGTCAAATTGTCAAATATTCGATGAATACATCCTTTAATTAATGATATTTTGTAATTTAAAGGCGTATTTGAGTTGTAGTTCAATAACAATCCTGTCTCTGTTAGTTTGTAATAGATTCCAGTTTCTAATTTGTTATCTTTTCTAATTATTTGTGCATTTAAAAAATGAAATTTGTTTTCAATTTCAATCTCCTTTGTAAACTGAATATTCTTGTCACTTAAAATTAATTTTGTATACATTTGTGTATAGACTCTTAATATCATATGAAACCATATAACATTTTGTGTTTTGTTTTATGATTTCATTAGCAAATTTTTGGCATTGATGTTGATATTTGCTTCAGGTAATAAACCTAGCATTTTGCTTAGGGTTTTTGTTGTTATTGAACTACACCTCTAATACGCCTTTAAATTTCAAAATATCCCTAACTAGAGGATGCATTCATCGAATATTTGACAATTTGACCACATATAGAACAATTAACCAAGAAATAGGAAAACTTAAGATCGCATTAAAGAAGAATGAACATCCAAAATAATTTCATAGATCGATATATTAAGAAATCATTAGAAGACATTTTAATTAAAAACAAAAGATCAGAAAACATTCAAGCAAGTTATGAACATTGTCTTAAATCGAATATAGATGACTCCACACTGAAAACATAATCATAGAACTCAGAAAACTATCAATAATTAAACAAAAAGTTAGATTTATATATACCAATGAGAAACTAAGAGCTAAATTCAAATTAAAATCTACAACCGAAGAAACTAATAAATCTAATATAATTTACCAAATAAAATGCATCTGTGGTGAAGATTATATTGGTTTTTCTAGTAAACAACTATCAAGAAGAATTAAATAACATGAGAATAGTTCTATTATATCTAATCATCTAATTAAATGCGGACTAAAATTTGAAACAAAAATATTGTACCAGAATCAAGACCAAGTTATTTAAAAACTATTTAGAGTATTTTTAAAAAACCTTGCAACCAAGTTTGAACACAAAAGAAGACTATATTTATAAATTAAACTTACCACTTTTTACAATTTAGAAAATTATAATTATAATTGTAAAATCTAGTAAATTTAGAGGCAATAATTTGTAAGGAAAGTGACGATGACTTTGTAAGTCGAAACACATCTGCATGTTCTTATTAGCACTAGAAGTACCAAATGTATCAAAATTGGCTCAAATTAAAATTTTGTTTACTTGAATATGCATTCATTATAAACAACAGCAGGTATATACACCTTCAAAAATATCGATAATCTATTTGAATTTCCATAAGTAAAATTTTTTTCATTTCTTTACAAATTTTTTTATTGAAACACTACATGTAAAATGAATCTCAACGAGTAATGTTTCTTCTAGTGTTAAGTTTAATTAAACTCCTTAAATCGATACATTAATCTGTAAATATTGAGGAATAAATTACTGAATTTTCAATAAAAGACAAAAAAGTTTTTATAAACTACAATGCTGTGAATGGAGAACATTCAATTTGCAACTAAATGCGGCTAATTTTCATTCACATTTTGCAAGAATTATAAGGAATACATGAGGAATTATGTTTCTGTAATAGAAAACTGAAAATAGAATGTGACAATGCATTTACAAATATGATTTAAACTAAAAATTTAAGTTGAGTCTACTTCGACTTTATTTTCTTTTGAAAATATTGTTGCAAAGAAGTAATAGATCATGCCAATTGCGAAGTACAAGCCACATCCCAACAGAGAATAAAGAAAATTCGTGTCTTTTACTCCCTCCAAAACAATGCAGGCAAAAGCTAAGACACATAATATTATGCAAATTATAGCTCCCGGTGATCCAAAAGGAGATTTATATGTCGAGTACTTCTCGTCGCCGTATCGTAAGGAAAGATATGATAAACATTGCAAGGTGTAAGATATCAGAGCTCCTAAATTATAGTAAAAATTATTTATCATAGGTTGGTGGATGTCTAAAACTATTAAAGATTATTCACGCGGATCTGTTTATTAAAAAATTAATAAAAATGTAGTAAAAGATTAACGGTGATAGTTTGAAACAATACGTCTTCCAAGCATCTATATTTGACATGCTGCTAGCATTGGAATAATTACAGAAATTCACAAAAATATATAGGGTGTCCGATAACTCAAACGTTTTTCCGAATTATTATTGAAGCTACTATTTCAAAGATTACCTTCAATGCAATTATGCTCATTTCTAGAATGTATTCAAAATATATATTTGAATATTTCAATGATTTTTGACAATTTTCAATTGAATTTAATTTCAAATTTTAGATTTACTTCTTTATCCAAAGTACAATAATAGACGGCACAATGGTCGCATTCGGTCTCAAGAAAATCCGAATGTCGTACGATCCATTTCGGTATAAATGGGATTCACTTTTCAATTTGAAATAAGGTTATATGGTATGATGGAAACCAAGACCTACTATAAAAATTTAAGTAGGGCTTATGTAAACTTAAATACCGAAAATTATCTAAGAATTCTCTCAAGCGAAGTCGAGCATTCAGAATGATGGAACTTCTCCAAATTTGCGTAGGTGCAGTGTTAAATTTTTTTGAAAAAAGTTTCTCTGATCGAGTGTTAAAAAGAGATTGGGAAGAGAGTAGTCAGATGGCAACTACTACTTAAAACCCTTGGACCAATGATTCTGGGTAAACTGAAAGCAAACATTTTCAAATTATCAAACCTCGTTCTGTCGATCACCTGAAACATCGTGTCCAAGAATAATGCGCGGTATTCAGAGCTGCGGAATTTTCATGTGCTATTTAGCAGTTAAAAAAACGCCATCTGTCGGTCACAGTATGTAATAATCATTTTGAACAGCTTCGATGACTTTTTACAGAATTGTCAATGCATATTTTCGAAATATACTGCATTTCATTTTCCTTCAAGACAAAAATTCCGACTTTTGGGACATCTTGTACATATTTAAATTTGTACATTATTCCCATTACGTTTAAAATAATTACAAGCGTTGATCTGAAAGTTTGAATTATCATACAAAATTTGAAAATTTGATTAGAGATTTTATATTAGCTCAAAGAGTATGTACAAGGTTCTGTAAACCATTCATTAGTCAAATATAATACTTCATTTTCCACGGCAACTTTGACAGTCAAAGCACTGCAAATATTAAAAATGTCTATCATTGATGTAACCAAGATTTTGTTTCCTGATTACTTAAAAAAAGGTGAAAAATATGGTGATGTAAACATGTCCATTCATAAGAAATACTAGCAAATTAAGTAAAATCATAATTAGTGACAATATATTTCACTAAATCTTACCATCTGTAGCTGCTTTAACTAATAAGTTGCCTGTTGTACTCCATTCTCTCTCATCTTGGTAATCTTAAACCCTCGAAGTACCTCACTTGATTCTTGCGTTTCCACCAATTCAATTAAAACTACGACTATTTTAACTTTCCTCAGCTCGTAGTATCCTCCTATTTCTTCTGCTAACTCTATTTTCTTGTTTTTCCTAACTTTCTTGATGTTTTCAACCTCTCTGTGATTTATCGTTTGATATTGGGAAGTAAATCATTGTTCCTAATTTTTCAGATTACTATAGCAATCATATCATCCTTGCCTCAATGATCAGTTTGTCTGTGTACTCAATCCCCCACTATTTCTATTTTCTCATTTTCGACTACTTTTTGTGATTTATGCTCGTACTACACGACTCACCTTGTTATTCTAACATATACTGTCCGGCTCAAACTCTAGGGTAATCTACGTCCTAGTTCGTTATGTTTGAGCTTGAACTCATTGCTAGACTGCTTTCAATAATCTTTTTAATAGGTTTTTTGATGTTGTCTCCTATAAATTTAATTTGATATTGATCCAAAGTAATTTTGAGTGATACTTGATGTGTATATTCACTGTTAGTGCATCATTTTCTGCTCTAAAATTCAATACTATATTTGCTTTTGTTGATTTAAAACATGGAATATTATTTATAATTAAAAATAAATTCTGTCACCTATATTACTAGATATCGTTGCAATAATTTTTGCTTCTTGATAAATTGGAAATATTTCCCATCTATCTCGCATAATATATAAATATATTCTGGCTGAACGAAGGACATTACAAAAGATGCCCCATCGTCATGAAGAGCTCATATTAGGAAGTTGATAGATTGGAGACTGCTGCAATTACCACTAATTGCGTAGTTTGGTAACCAATAGGAAACAACTGCATTTTCCGATGGAAATATTTATTCAAAGTAATTTTCTCGAATAAATTTCATCCGAATAGTTTAATGAACCTCAATTTGAATACTGAGTATCTGAAAAGGCTTGCTTAGCAATTGTTGAATCACGCTCCCACTAACAACATTTGGGATAGTGAATGTTATAATCTCATATTGTGGCAATCATTTTTGCGTAGTTTGTTGAAATCCGTCTGTAAATGTTCAACTCTTTCAATTTGTGAGCACAATTTTTAAAACTAAGATTGTGCCAGGGGTGAATCTTTAAAATAACGTCAATAATTATTGACTGCCTTTAGCATGGTTCAAATTCGATTCGGCAGATTGCGACCAGTTACAACTCATGAGTTAGGATTAGTCCAATGTCCAGCCATTGCTAAGTCTTGACAGCAGCGCCAATTTTACGACCATTCCGTTTGCATACATTTAGAATAAATTTTTCGTAAATTAAAACAATAGAGACATTAGAGAATGCGCATGCGGGATGGCATTTCTCTGCATATCGCGATGTTGTAACTTTGAGAAGAGAATTCTTGTTTATCATTCTCCAATTTCATTGACTATCGTCAAGCAACTAATATTAAATCTTTCGATTAATTGATTTTTTTGAAATTTTCGGCTAAATGATAACGGCCAAAAGGATTTTGCCTCGAATGCATGAACTTTAATTTGTTCTTACCTGTATTAGCCTAATTTTTTTTAATCATACACTTCCAGTACTTTGCGCTCTCCCATAGCTACGAGCAACAAAATCATAAGATTCATAAAATATACATTTTTCTAATTTTTCTTTTTTATAAAAAATATAATCTTAAAAATACAAGCATACCTGTTAAGGCTAAGTTGATCATCACAGCTCCAAGAACAGAATCATTGTTTATGGCATAGTAGAGAATCAAGGTGGTGGAATAACTCAAAATACTCCCAGTTGCAAGGGCAACCATGGGAGTTTTGAATCGTTTGCTAACATAAGAAAAAAAGGAGGGAAACAGTCCATCACGAGCAATTGCCCATATCAGTCTTCCAGAAACAAATATAAAGGAATGGAAGCTGGCAATAAGTCCTATCGTAATCATCCATGATGTGTATTTGAGAAATTCCGCGTTGTCATATGCTGTTTTAAAACCCTCCAATAATGGAGCAGAAGACATTCGTATGGCCTAATTACATTTAGGATAAATTTTATTTAAGATAAATATAAAAATACAGTGAGGAATCAGAAAACTAGATCAGTGTACTTGAAACATTTTTTATTATAATTTTTATTTATTCACCATTGCATTGATCTAATGGGTTAGCACCCAGAGAACACATTAAATATAAAGTTCAATTGTTTAACCCTACATTATAAAGATATATTTTTAGAGAAATTCACTAACACTTAGGTCACTTTTCAAGCGGAATTGATATTTATGAATCTATAATCCCAAATGTAGTCAGCCCAATTACAAAATTGTGTGATTTGTAATGCAAATTCAAATAATTTTACATCATCAATAATCTAATTAACATTGTTAATAAAAATCTTTACATTTTGTTAAGCAGGTGAATTGTACAAGTCGATAACAGGGTCGTACGCAAGATTTTCTGATCAATCAAATCAATGTCGAAAACGTTGCATACGCCACTGGTAACTAATGTTTCTTCTCAATATAACTCAACTACATAAAATTGAAATTCTTGAACAAAAATATGTATGTCTATGTAAACCAGTTGGGCTTTAGTTTCTGATTCAAAAATGGTTAGTAAAAATATGTTCTCGACAACCAAGCAAGAACGTATTCTACTATAAATGAAGAATAATCAGGATACAAGGAGAAAGTACTTTTGGAAAAGTGATGTTTTCGGGAAAGATTGTGGCACGTTGTAACAATTTTCAGGGATTTGAAAAATGTCTTCACATATGCGATTTTTAGCTATAGATGCGTATGATTTGATTTTATGACTAAATATATTTTGAAAACTAAATGTTTTCATATATTCCAGTTGAATTTTTTTTGTTAACAGGTTCATTTTGCATATGAACATGCAGGCGCCTTTTCAGGAATGTAATGTATTACGAATCATTTTCAAATTTGGAAAAATTAATAAATTTGATAATGTCAACGTATGGGATTTGCTAGCGAAGATTTTTTGTTGTTTTGTAAACTTATGTTCTTATACATAAATGCAATTATAAGTTACTAAGCAATTTAAAGGTTTGACACATTTAAAAAATTATTTCAATTTTAATTAAAGCAAAAATAAAAGTTTCAGAACAAAAATATAAATATGTTTATATTAGTTTTCTCTTAATATAAGCTATAAGGGCAAGGAAACAAGTTGTCCATAGAGAAATATGAATTATTGACCTCGTTAAAAAATTGTAAACATATATAGAAATAGAAAACATGAATTGCTATAAATTTGGAACCTGTAAGCCACAATTGTTTTAAGTCGAAACAATTTTGAATGCTTCTTCAATTGATTATTTTTGATGCTGACAAATAATTAGCATGCCATGTCATTACTTAGCTCTTACATTATGTGTATGTTAGTACAAATTATTTGGAATGTGTTCTTCCAATCTAATTCGGCAGTTGAAAGTTCGGAAAGGAATTTATATCAAAAAATTGCATTTCAATGAATGTTCCCTTTTGAACAAATCTTGGTTAGACCTAACTGTGCTCTCCAGAATTAATTCAGTACGGATGATATAATCTAAAATTTAGAAGATATGTACTTCCATAATGTTATAGATATATTTAATGGGAGACCTAATTGTATGTATAAAGTTCTGTAAGATAAGAAACTTACTTTGGCTCCAGGAGAAATTGACGAATTGAAGAACAATGTAGCATATGATATGATTATTAAGATGATCATTGAAGCGATGATGCCTCTTGGGATGTTAACAGCCGGATTCACAGTTTCTTCGGTCACCAAAGGAAGTTCTTCAATACCCAAGTAAAACCAAAGAGCAAAGGAAAGACCCTATAGAAAATACCTTCTAGTAGAATATACGTAACATGATATAAATTTCCATTTCCCTATGGATAAAATGGGGTGCTAAGTATTAAGAAGTCTATAGCATTGCCTCTGTTATATATTTTATATGAAAAACAATTTTAATAAGTAAATTCTAATTTCGCTTTTTAGTAGTTCTTGTGTAACAACAAAGTTCGTATTTTAAGCTTTTTCCACAGTAAATTTTAGAAAATTCATTCACTTAACAGTATTATTCGTTGTCAAGAATGAAATGAATTAGCAAAATGTGTACTTTCTTGGCCTTAACTGGCATTGCAACCGAATTTTGAATTTTAATATTTAGCATAAATTATAGCTATTTAAATTTCAATACAAAGTTTCTTAATAAAGTTGCAAATTTAGGTATAATGAGCATAGTTGAATCATCTGAACGTGATATTTCCACATTGACTAAATTTATATTTAAAACTATTATTAACTTTTAGGTTGCAGAAAATTTTCAATTCTTAAGCTGATAGTTTGAAATTCTGTAAATACTAAGTAGAAAGAAATACCTTAAAAATTCCATAAGTTCCAAGTGGAAAAACCCACCGTAACTCTTCGCAAGGTTCATTTGCATCACAGCTGCCTAACACATATTTGGTGTAGTTTACTTTGAAAGCGGCACTTGTATAAAATACAATTAGCACCAAGAGAGAAAGTCCGGTGACTACAACTTCCAAATTAAATGATAATTTTATTCCTAAGATATTCAAAAGAAGAAATATCAGGTAAAACAACAACCAATAAAGTGGAGCGTAGTTTGGATTTCCGTCAATAATTTGAATGACATATGATGCGATTCCCACTGCTATAACAGCTGTTGTGACCAGTACATTAAGGGTCTCAGCCAATCCTAAGAAAAGTTCTATTATATTCGGTTTAATACATGACAATTGTTTAATCTGTTTATTTACAGGTAAATCAGAATAAGTTCACCCAAGGCCTTCTTAGAACTATTTTTTCGAATTCTTATTGATAACCAGCAAATTGTCGTTTGGAATTGTTTAAGAACCATCTGCACAATGATACTATATTGATGCTTACAAACTGTTATGACAAGTATTTGGCGGAAAAAACGATGTTCGCAATAACATTGGAAATTTACATTTTAAAAAAAGAAGGCCCGGTCAAAGCTAAAAAAAATGATGATTTTAAAAATATACTTTGCATTGTTTGTAATCCTGTATGCATTTTAAGTCAACCACAATGTCTTTCAAGGTAATATTTTTGAAACTTGAGTAACTAAAGTATTTGTAATCAGATGTATTGGGGTCATTCAACGAGCCCCCTAGTGTGAAATCATATCATATTTTAAGAAATGCATTGAAAAGTTGTTCAACAATGTTGAGTGTTCTGGTAAATAGAAACATGGTGAAAACAAACTTGCGTTTAGAATATAAAATAATTACTTAAACTATGCAAAAAATTTAAAAAAGTTTTATCATCATCATTATACACGCATTATTTAACAAATTAATAATACCAATTTTTGTCTTAGAAACAATTTATTTTAAGCACTAATAAAAAATCATTGAAATTTATAACAAAACCTTGTGTAATTCTTAGAAAATTGTCAGAAAAGGTCCGCTTTACAGTCAACATTTTTCGTAATTTTTAAATTCCATGTCCTCAAAGCAAACGCATATTTGTTATATAACACAAGTAAAATAGAAAAAAGAACCATATGAAGGGAGTAAGATTTTTCGACTACAGTATCGGAACAAATATTTAAGTGTCATAATTTATATATATGTAAAATTTTATTTGGGCAACTTAAATAAATATTTCCATTTTAAAAAAAACGCTTATTATTGAACTGCTGTCAATGTGTAATCCAAAGAATATCACAAACCTGCAATGAAACCTAACTTTGGACCCAAAAGTTCTGTTGCGAAAGCATATGGGCCACCAGCACGGGGATATTTCGCAGCAAGTTCAGCGATGCAAAATGTAAGTAGAAAATACAACACTGTGACAATGGCAAGAGAAATACATAGACCACCAAAGCCTCCCACCAAGCCTTCTTGCCACCCAAAGAAGTCGCCGCTGATGACAGCACCCACTCCGATACTCACTAAGTGATAAAGCTTAGCATATCGCGTTGTAGCTACTTGAGCTTCTGACATTTTATTTGGCTTATTAGCACTTCGATTATTATCTAACTTGAGAAGTTTGGCAAACACGCAATATAATTATACAACGACACACTGTACACGTTTTATTCAAGGACTGTCATGTTTTATGCCGATTAGTTTGCAGAATAAATCTCAATACCTAAAAAAGTTGTACAGAACGAATATTTCACAATATGTATGCAAAAATGCTGTATTATTTTCGCGGTTAATGTATAACTATAGAGCATAAGCGTTTTCAAAAGAATCATCGATGTGACAAGAAAATTGGCACCCTTAAGCAAAATGGTCGAATGAGTTTGAACATAAAATTTCTAAAAGCCGACATGAACAATTTAAAGTAAAAACTCCAAATTTTCAGATAATTTTAACTAACTTACAAACATTTACATCCATTGCTTCCATACGAATTTTCCAAGAAATCTTATAGAATATCATATACTTTCTTTTTACTAATTTTTGGATTATCAAAGAAGTCAAAGTTATACTTCAGAATTAAAGTACCAATGTTCAGTAAAAGTTTTCTTCGTTTTTTTATAACAAATAGTCATTTTTTAGACTTTCAAATATTATTCAAAATATGGATTAAGTCACATACAACATGGATTTTATCGAATAATTGATAAACCATCCTTTAATTAATGATGTAATGAAACTGGTAAGAGTTTGTAGCAACTTAAAGCATTTTTGTATGCTAGATTACAAATCCATCGTAAACATTTTTTGAAACCTTTCAAGATCTATATAGAATGGAATCTTTTTTTAAGTTGACTCAAAAATAAAATCGGCTTAAGTTGTATGAACATGAACAATACAGATTTCAATAAACATGGCAAATATCTTTTATCAAATGTATTCATGTATGTCGTGCTATTAAATATGATGCCTTAAGCCGAATAGACTGTTTCAAAAGTATGTTTGTAATATATTTGAATCGGCATGAATTGAATTTGTTTTTATGGATTCGTTTTTTGGCTTAGTGACTTAGGTTGCTCTTTACAAGTGTATATGAACTGATTTTGATGTAACGCTTTTAATGACAAAATTTGGTTTATTATTAGCAAGGCGTTTCTTTAAGTTAATACAGAAATTGCTTTTTAAGTATGTATTGCATTAACCATCGAATTGTAAATATTTATACAAATATTGTTTTGTAAATATTGACACAAACCAGAAGATAATAATGTTTGATTTCAAAAGCTTTCATCATAAGGCACTTTGCTGCGATTAATTTACAATGACTGTCCCAAATTGTGAAGGGGAAGGTTTTTGGCAGCTAGGCTCTGGCCCTTTCAATAGTGAATCGATTCAAACCAGGCCATTTACTCGGTATTTTTGGTCAGATACGTTCCTGTTTCCAAAATTCGTCCTTATTCTATATAAACCCTTTCATGACAACTTAATCTTTGATTCTTAAATATACACCTCGCACTATCAAAAATTAAGGACTCTGTTTTGTGGAAATGAAGAATTGACACATTTCGAAAATGCAGTTCGTATTCCGGGTTGCTCGCAGTTATTTAACTTGCAATAACAGCTTCAAAATAATAAGTTCCTATGAATTTGGAGTAATCGGCTAAATCGGTTATTAGCTTATTTCCACATTCAAATTGAGTATCAACATATACTTGAGATGCATATGCTTACAGTGGTTTCAACGTAGATGCATGTACAAGTAAACAAAGTTTTAGTCCACTTTCTCCATACGAATTGCATTGAGTTATAAATAAGTTATTGTTTGTTCTACCCAGAATATATGATCATGTTCAATGTTAATATTAGCGCACCTAAGGCATCTCTGATAAACTGCACATACATTTTATAATCATTTACATTGTAGTGATATGTTTTACGCAATTAAATATCGGTATATTAAGATTTCTGCCAATAACGCCGAAGCATTGACATGCAAATATATCTAAGATACCAAGTAAAACCAAAGTTTTAAATACCGATTAATTTTACAATTAATCAGTTTTTTTAAATTAATCGTCTTATAATCGTTGTTTAAATTTTGAACGAATAATCTCACCGATATATCGGATGTCTTTGCAACCCTATTTGAAGTCTTCATTAGAAATCAACATGAAAAAATAACATCCCTCAGGTATTCAATAGGTCATAGGCTACTACGATATGAAAAATTCCGAGTCTGTTCAATTTGGGTCGGGTCAGCTCGTGGGTCAGGTCGGGATGAGTTGTTAGAGTTATATTCAGTGTGGCATTTCATTCTCGTTGACAAATTTTAGAGTTTTTACTATTTTGTCAAAGGAAAAAAATAAATACAATTTCACGTCCAAACTAGTGGTGGTCACTCAGAGAGAGACTTCTCTTCTCCTGGGCTTATACAGGCTACTGTTCAAGTTCAAGCATAGGTCGATCCAGTAACAGTTGAGGTGTAATTATTAAATCACTATGATTAACTGGGGATTGTGAAGAAATTCTAGCATTTTTTTATATTATCATTAGGGTGAACCAAAAGTCAATAAGGTCATAATGGTCAAAATAGAGTAAAAGTGAACACTTTTCAAAAATAAAGTCAAAATTAGCAATTTCTGAAATAAACTCAAATGTATACAACTAGTTCTTAGAAATTGGTTACTATCAATATTTTTCTCACCGATTGCATGTTTCTAAGAAATACGAATAATGATAAGCCAGAGGCGGCTAGTGATGGCTTAACATGGTGGGACACCAATGCACGCTGCACTATTGTAAAAGTCTTGCAGTGAAAACACAGGCTTCTGTTTTCAGCGTTACATTTGCTAAAGTTTTTAAGGATGCCAAGCATGCTAAAAACGACAAGGTGACGATTATGGAAACTGTGTAATAATGTGTGACAGATAAAGTGTACATTTTTGCACTATACAAATGAAATGTGTACTAAGTACACTAATATTCAAACAAACAGTACTTTGAAATTTAAAAAGGGCGCTTGCGTGCCTTTTGCATGCCAAATGCAGTGATTACTTCATGGAAGTCAATCCTTCGTAGCGCTTCATTTTCTACACTCATGAGTGCCAATGAGGACAAGCGATCTTGACCCATAGGGTTCCGAAGATAACTTTTGATTAACTTCAACTTCAAAAAAGACCGTTCTGAAGAGCAATTTGTTACAAACATGGGAAGATATAAGCGCAGAGCCAACTCAACATTGGGAAAAATCTCATGCAAGCTATTATTGTGAGAGGCTAAAAACATCTTAAGTTCAATACTTTCATCATCGTTATTATTGGCAGTAGAACTTTTTGCTTCAAGAATCTTGTTCATCATGGTTGAAAATTGCACGATTTCACACTAAAATTCTTTTCAAGATAAGAAGGGTAACACTTTACTAGGTGAGAGGCAGCATCTCTAAGGTAATCTGAGTTCATAGTGAGCATACTTGAGAAAAATCCAAATCTTTTTCGTAGTACATTATGTGCACCAAGACGTTGTTTCAAGGCACCAAAAATGATTAATAATAGAAAAATATGCACTTATTTTGAATTTTTCTCTTGCAGAGAATTGTTCATCGTTAGCTGTACCAATCTCATCATGGTGTCTTTTACGTTTGCAAATACGTTTCTTGTCATCTTTATTCCACACTTTTTGTTCCTTTCTGCTCAAATTCCTCAAAACGTGGACGTAAATCATTAATAAATGCGAGCAAGGAATCGATTAGCATCACAGCCATATTGAGTGACAGACTACCTTCTTGTATCTTCTTGCTTGTTTTATTAAAGTTGTGCAAAATATTATGCCACATTTCCCTCAACAATGCTTTTTCAAAAGTCTTCAATTGATGGGCCAAACCTGATGCTTCATCTCTGCATTCAGCAGGCTGCCTAACGACTTCTGATAACTCTTCTAAGAGCATGACATTTTCATTTAGAGCTTCAACAGCATCAGTGCGAGCTGATCAGCGTGTGTCACACAATTTTTTAGCAACCTTTAATTTCTTATTCTCACCATTCTCCAGTTCCTCAAGGTGTTTTCTCCATCCGTAAGTTGATGCTGACAAGAACGTATAGATCTTTTGAATTATGCTGAACAATTTTATGGCATCTGGGCAACTTTCTGCACTACACTTTCCAAACAAATTAAGGGAATGACCCATACAAGGAATGTATTCAGCATAACAACAGGCAGCTTTTATATGTGCTTGAACACCTTCATATTTCCCTGCCATATTGCTGGCATTATAATATGACTGTTCACGACAATCTTGAACGGTTAGCATTTTTCTCTTCAACAAAATTCAAAACAATGCTAGCAAGGTCTTCACCTGTATGGTGACTGACTATTGGGATAAATTTCAAAAATCTTTCAACAGGCCCAGCTCAGTGGGTAAAACATAGCGAATAGTAAAATGTAATCGATCTATGCGTGATATAAACGGCTGGGATAATAGTTTAATGATATACACGGCTGGGATAATAGTTTAAGCACCTTAAGCAACTTTTTAGTACCTAAACTGACAGTTTTCAAAATAAACAATTTTTAGAAAATTTGATTTTGTTACCAACTATTTATATTCTTTTGTTCACCAATTATTATTAGCCGGTGGGGTACCTGACTTGATGCTGCCATTTTTTATCATGAATATTTAGATTTTGTATGAGAAATGCTCCCTGGGAGTACCATCGGTGAAAAATTCATGGAAATTATTGAAAAACAGAAATCGAAGCTTGTGTCTCAACTGACTTGTATAGCCGGAAATGATCGTCCCTTGATAAATGCAATCAAAAAAATGCAAAAATTTTCGAAGTCAGGTGTTCTGGAAATTTTGGATCATGTGAAGGAATCCATAACCCATCAATGCGGCAAGGAAAAACTTCAAAATTTTTTGGATAAAAATATTGGATTGAGTGAAATACGGATGGTGAATGAGGCAATATCAAAGGGATATGAAGTCGTTGGAAACACTCATGTATCAACTTGGAATTCGGTGGAAATTGCTGTTGGAAGTACAACCCCTATTGTTTCTTGTGACATTGAGGAAAATTTGCGATACAACAGTATCTTAAGAGATAATCGAGTTTGTGTAACTGAACAATCAATTAAGAAACAAACATTTTGTAATTTTAATGTATCACTATAATTTTAACCAACTTTTTCGGTAGTATTATAGCAACTTTTTAGTACCTAAATCGACAATTTGTTATCACATAAAATCCCAGCCCTGGGGATATATCAGGTGTTGAGTCTACAGAAATGGAGTAAAACTTTGCTTCCTTTACTTCATTTATTATTGCAGATAAGACCTTGCCTGACATCACTTGAAAATATAATTGTAATATATAATATTTAAAAATACAAAATAATATTGCGATTTAAGGTCTTCATGTTGATTTCATTTACTGCCAATAAAAATATAAATATATTCATTCACATGCAGATAACATTTAAAATATTATCAAGTTAAATTTAAAGTCATGTTGCTCACACGAATATGGTTAGCACAAATTGATAAATCATATTCGTTTATCAATTTCTTAATTCGAAATTTGGCTATTGTTTTAAGCACTAAAGTTAACGCGATTGCACCCAATGTAGGACGGTATTCAGTTTGTAGAGGTATATCATCGAAGTCACTAAAATACTGGTGACATGCATTGAATATTCAAGATGGCTTCCCAAATGAATCAATTGGCGTCTATTCCCTCAAGTAATGCTCTTATTTATCCATGTCATGTAAGACCTTTTGGGCGCTTTAGCTTTCCCAATTATTGTTCCAATTGCATTGCCTAATGATACAACAAGAACCCTTGCTCCTGGATTTAGTTCTTGTAATTTATGTGTTTGTTGATTGTAAGACTTTTCTTGTTATAATCTATATTTTCTTTCGTTTCTTTAAAATTCGGTTTATGAAACTACTTTTGGTATGAGTGCACTGCTTGTCATAAGTACATTTGAATGTAGAATAGTTGAGATGGCAAATTTGCACAGAAAGATAAAGGCGTGTTGTTGTAGTCCATCCATGCCATTCTGTAGTCACGATTTTTCTTAGAAATCTTTTTCAATGTTTTAACTCCTCTCTTGGCCCATTCGATTTGATTGTGGATAACGAGGACTACTGTATGATACAATGATATCTAGACCTTGTGCAAAAGTCCTAAATTCAGCAGAGCCAAAGGGATTGTTGTCTGCGACAATCTCATGTGAAAATCCATGTTTAAGAAGATGTCTTTTAATTTTCCAATTACTGCACTTGCACCTTTTTCATGTATCTGATGACTGTGCAGATATCTGGAGTGGTAGTCAACACATATAAGAAATTTATTGTGTGAAATTTCTGCAATATCGATCGCAATTTTATTAAAGGGAAGTGTTGGACTTTCATGGTGTATTAGTATTAGTGGTCCCTTCTGATTTTAGTTTAGACCACATTAAATATATATATATATATACATAAATACTTAAAATAACTGCAAACGACTTCAATTATTCTTCGTGGAATGCATGCAGTAAACCTTTTACCGTGGTCTGCCAAAATTCTGCGCACAACACATTCATAACCACAGGATTATGAGACTTAAAACTAGAAATTCTTAGAAATAGTACTAAAGTTTTTCATTACTATCAATTGAATGCTATGTGGAAGAATTTCATTGAAAAATTCAGAAAAAGTTCCAGCAAAGACATGAGGCTTCATTGAATCTTAAATATGATGTATGTATGATAATAAAAGCTGAAAGTTGGGCATTTCAATTATTTTTTATGATGCTTTTACCAATTCTACTTTGTGAGGCTATTATTGATAAATTTCAATTGTTGAATTAATAATAATTGTTAGATTAATAATCGGATAATCCACTGTTCAACCCATCTGAATAGCAGACAAGTGAAAACAAGGGCTTAAAGCAATTGTTCCCAACTGGGAAGGAATCCTTCTAGTGAGAATTTCATTAGTTCAGGGTAGGAATTTCATCTTTAAAATAATTTTACATTTTTTATTTCCCTGAAAAACATCTTCTCATGGGGTTTGCTTTTAAATTTAGTTTCTATTTCACGTGTTTGCACAGATTCAATCAGCTTTATTGGTTTTTCGTCCTATGGAGAAGAATGAATAATTTCAAATTGTGCAAACAGGAGGAATGCAACAGAAAAAGTTGGAAAACCCTTAACAGCTAATTACAAAGCTATTGAAACGTTCATTTTTTTGGATAAATTTTACATATAAATGGTATTTATTTAAGTAAAATTAAAACTATAATTACATAAAATGATTGAATTAAATAAATTTGAGTTTGAGTTTGAGAATTTCCCGTGATTGGTTAATAATTATCGATGAGTCATTTCTAACAAAAATGAAATCTGTTTCTTTATGAAATCTGCATTGATAGTTGTCTTCGTCATAAAATGTTGTAATTTTTCTACATTGTTCACCAGTCGTAACATCAAACAAATTTAGGGAACAATCTTCTGATCCTGCTATCAGAATATTCTCTGTTAGAAAAGCAACGCCTTTATAAAAATTGTTTTCTGATACACCAAATGAACGTAAAATTGTTTCATTTCGAAAAGAATATAAATGTATTTCCTTAGAATACCCAAAAGCAATAAGATCTAAATTCTCATGTAACGTAAATCTGCCAAGTCTACAGTTTCTCCATTCTGCTGGTAGTTTTGCACTCTCACAAGCCTTTGACTTCCAGGTGTACTTAAAGACAGTTAACAAAATAGGCGACATGAATACCACGATTTTTTTACACTGACTTGAACAAATGCTTCGGATATATTCAACATCACAAAAGGAAATTTCAAATTTTTTTGATTCAGTAAAATTTTTGTTTACTTCTATTAATCTATCAGGGTTTTCATCAGAAGGGCATAGAACTAGTAAATTATTGTTTGGTAACATTGCTAAATAATTCTGACGCCAATTATAAATACAATTCTCAATGATAAATTTCTTATGGCTCCCATTATTTAAAGTTCTAACAAGAACTTTTTTTCCATTTTCTGTAACAAGTGAATAAATGTCATCATTTTCTTCATCATATAAAATATTAAAAAATCCTTTTTCACTTGGACAAAATCTTGATATTAATTGAAGGTCTGACAAAATTGTTTGCATTTTTTTCTCGACTTCGACTACGAGATTCCCAATATAGGACTGAACATGCACATCTATATTAGTTTTGTGAAATGCTTTCGAAATTAATTCTATTTTTTTTATCTCCATCACGTGTAAAGTAATGTTGCGCGTATTCTCAATAACATTATTAACTTCCTTGTTGATGTCGTTGATATCATAATATAGCTTCTTTTCCAGAAATTCCCTTGTATATTGTAGTGCATGAGACATACACTCCTGCAGTTCTTTAAATTTCGCAAGATTTTCGTCAACATTGTTAACCATTTCAGACTGTAGTCTAAGCATTTCATTTGCTTGCTTCTGATATGCTTCATCAGCTTGTTTAATGATAAAATCGCGCCGATTCCTTGCCAGTACATCAAGTTCTTTAAATTTATTTTCAATTTCCGTTTTACATTGGTTAGTGTAATTAGTGTATGATTCCACTTCTTCCATTCTTTTTTTAATAATCTCAACTTTCCTTATAATGTTGTCTGTGAACTCTTTTGTTTGATTTTCAATACTTCTCTTATCATGCCCACCATGGAGAAGAACTGTGCAACTGACACAGAGAAACTTCTCACATGTACTATCATTGCAATAGTATTTCAATTTTTCATTGTGATCCTTGCAGTAAGGTATAGGTTTGGAACTTAAGGCGTATACAACATGTGTTTTCGTTTTTTTACCTTTTTCATGATTAATACGACACTTCATGCACAGAACTGTTCCGCAATCTCTACACAAATGAACTTCATTTGGATACATGTCATAATCACATACATCGCAACAGTTAAAAATAGTTGCATTTTCGTTATTAAGTGACTCCAAGACATTAACAAACTCGGCTATGCGAAAGTCATCTTTTATAGATTCCACTTTTGTTGTTTTTCGACACAATGGACAACACACATTTTCCGCGTTTTTTGTGTAGCTGTCTACGCATTGCTTGCAGAAGGAATGAAGACAGTTCAACGTTACAGGATGTTTATAAATCTCCAAGCACACCGAGCATGTTAACAATTCCAAATAATTTGCCATAACTTCATACGTTGATATAGGTATATTTACAAGCGAATCACATCAAATGAACAATATATAAATTACAAAGCAAACGCCATTGTTTCTATGGTAGCAATACTTCGTGTTGTTACTTGCCAAATTTATTCTAAGTATTCGCATAAATAGCATCCATCAAAATGTGGGGCTTAAAATTACCTTTCGTAATGGTAAAAGAAAAGCTAGCATTAAATTGCTTACCAATTCCATATAAGCGCAATTACCAGAAAGTGCGATGTGTAAGTCGTACCTCAGCTACAAGTTAAGAAAATTTAAACAAAGAAGATTTATTTAATAAGGCTTTCAATTTGAAGTCTCTTAGAAATATATGACCATATAATATGGATAAAAACACAAAAATCGGCAGGAAATGCAAATGTAAAAATCTGTAGGACGGATTTTTTGAATTATCATTGTCGAAGATCAAAATCGTTGGCTGGAAAGGAAGACGATTTCAAATTATAGACAAATGTGTAAAATGTATAAATGAATAGAAAATAATGAGTATAAATAGAAATAAAATGAATAAATACCAACAGCATAAAATTGTAAAATCAATAGTAAACTAATAGTAACAAAGCACTGTATTACGCTAACAATAGTTCACAGTTCAATACCATCAAAAGGGTTTCAGATTCAGAGAGTAACTCTATAATCAATGCTTCTTTCATCCTTGCCATTTCGAATCCCTTTATTATTGTATCACGAGAATTTCTCAGATGAGGGGATCATACAATCCTAAGCAAATATGGAAACGGGTCAAACTTCTTGGACCTGTCCCAACACAACCCGAGACGAATGATATGTAGAACCGACCCAAACCCGACTCGTCTTCCTAAATTGCTTCTTTAAAAATATTTGATATGTCTCCATAAGAAAAATTCAAAAACTAGACCTAGCAAAATAAATTTAATCAAATAGTAAACAATAATATAATAGTAAGAAACTGAATATATCGAGATCGGTCCCTAATTATTTATAAAAATAGCTTGCAATCAAACAGATATCTTTTACCATGACAAAAAGTTTGCGAGCTGGCTAAAATCTGAAAAAAACTGCTTTATGGAGTGCAAACTAGTGTTAAAGTCAGCTTAGATTATTATCAATGAAGATTTTGATTGAAAATGGAAACAACACGTTTCTAAAAGTTTCAGCGCTAAAAAGTTTTGAGAATATGTAATTTTGAAAAACCTCGGTGGAAAAACTTTGAGCAAATTTTTTGCCGAAACTTTTTAGCTATGAAACCTTTTAGCTAAGTTTACGGTACTAACTGTTGCCAGTCATATTGGTGCAGAGTTCTGACTTAGTCATTGCCTGATACTCTACATCAAAATCAAAGCATGATGCAATCACTTGCTGCTCGTACTTGACCCTTAGATGACAACTAAATTCTTCAACGTCTTGCCAATTAACTACTATAATGAATTTTGACATGCTTATAGGAGAATTATAATCTTAACACATATTTTTAAAAAATGTCCAAAAATTAAGATTTGAAAGATGTTGTTGCAGTAGAAATAGTTAGTTGAATTTTCTTAATTGTCATTTAAGGGTTAAACAAATATAATTGCCGGTAGGAGTCAATATTTTGGTATATTATAGCAATAACAAATTATATAACAGTGAATTTTCTGTTAAGTCTCAATAGTAATTTGTAGCACATGTACCACAGAGGGAGGCTTTTGCAAAGGAAATATGAAATATCATCATCCTTGGAGATTTAGGGCAAAAGCTTAAGTCATAAGACCATGGCTGAGATTAAAGTCCCAAAAATGATCATTGTCATAAATCCAGGGAACATTTCCCAAGAAAAATTTTCCAGTAGTGCTATCACAGCTGTAGCAGATGAATTTGAGGTATGTAAAGACACTTAATACCAGGCTTTCCATGTACTGGAATTATTCTGGGTAAATCCCACATGTTTTAAAATGACTACCTTATGGAATCGACAAAATGTGTAATTAAGTATGAAAGAACTTAGATTTTTGAGGATACTTGACTACAACAAAAGTCAAAGTCAGGATAAAAAATTGGCTCAGAAGGTTTCCGCTAGTTGAAAATGTGCCAATCACTAGTTCAGACGAATGAATAATGAGTTGTATTCAAGGTGAGTGTAAATCCAGATAAATTCTGAGAGAAATAGAATATTATATACCGTGCATTTTTAAAGTTCCGGTGAATTTGAAACGTATATTTCGGTAATATAACAAAATTTAATCAACAAAGAAAACATAAATTATTAACAGTTATGAGTTAGCATTAATTGTTCAAATAATGTTTTCGAGGTGACCAACCTCATTTTCAATACAGGTTTTCAGTCTTTCAAGCACAGAATAACAAGCATTTTGAAACATTCTTCTGTCATTGATTCGTATAATTCAATAATTGTCTCCTTCACTTGTTGCAAATTTTGAGGTCTAAGCTCTGCATAAATCTTGTTTTTCATCTAGCCCCAGACAAAGAAATCCAAGAGAGATAAGTCGGGATTTCTAAGAGGCCAGCTAAACTTAGTTCGATCACTAATAAGACCACCAGGAAAAATGGTTCAAGCAAGCGATCTATGGGCCTACTCACACCATAACCTTACTTGAAAAATGTGATACCTGAGTGATGGGTGGTTTTTCAGTACTCCAAAATCTTGTGTTTTGTCTGTTAACCACACCCTTTAGATTAAAGTCGGCTTCATCTGAAAAAATAACTCTTCCTAAGAAGGTCGTCTTCAACTACTTTAAGAAATCTTTTCGCAAAGGTGACTCGCCTTAGACAATCATCATCCCTAAGCTGCTGCCCCAATTTAATCTTATGGTTTAAGTTTTAACTCTCGCTTCGTAATTTTCTATGCAGTCGATTTTGATCGGCCAACACTTGCAGCGACATTCGAGGTGGTGGGAAGTTGACCCAGGTTTTTCAGTTGTCTCCTCGACTGCCACAATATCATCATTGCTTACAGAATCGCCTCTTCCACTTGTAGGTAGATCTGACACTGTGCCATATTCAAATTTATTGACAATTCTTCAATAGTGAGGTATCACTCGGGCGGTCTTCTTTGCATTTAATACCAGTACTGTTTAATGGCTGTAGTTACTGATTTTTAGCTGGGATAATATATCATCAACATATCGATTTGTGGCTCATACCATGATAAACAAAATCCAAACATATATACTACCGAGTGACCTAATGATTCTTAAAATATTTTATTGAATATTTTTAAAATCGAATTTTTAAATTCACCGGAAATTTAAAAACGCATGGTACAATAAAAATTTTACTGGTATGAAAGGGTTCAACATTTGCAGACTGCCATGACTACATTTTATGTAAGGTCACCTATTCTCAAGTCACATACATGTAATGCTAGACAAAATCGAACAAAGTTGGTGTAATTTTCACCATAGTTTCCTCGATTATGCTTACCACATGCCTCAGTCTGTAGTCAGTTTGGAAAGTTCCAGATGTGATGAGCAATTTTTGCATGGTATTTGCTAACTTATTTTTAACTTTGACTTTTAAATACCCCAGCACTCTTCATCTGGGTGAGAAAGGCTTTGTGTTATGATTAAGGCGATTTCTTTGACCTAAAAAATTTGAAATTTTACCCAAAATGTTTTAATTTTTGACTTAAAAACGGAATTTTTTTACCTAGTGCACCGATTATTCATTAAGACCTGTAGTATATAGTTTTCAATTATCTGCCAATCATCCAAAATTGAGGTTGATTCAGACTTAAAGTATTTTAAAAGTCCAATTCATTTCATAGAACTTTGTGACTTGCACTAACTTTTGCATGACAGCCTCATTGATAACACTTATCGCTTTCTCTCAACAATGACACCTTTAGTAATGGCATTTTTATAGAAATTTAAATAGTTATTAAATACTTACTCTAACTTATCTCTATTTTAATAGTTAAAATTTGGGCAGTGATATTTTCCCATGATTTTCAAAACTAATCGAATGAGGTTCTAGGATTATAGGTAGAGGTTTCCTCCACGTTAAACTTTTGTTTACATATTCAGGGGCAAAACACAAATTTTCTCCAATACTCTGACATTAAAAAATATTAAGTTTTTGTATTAAAGAGTTTTTTTTATGAAAATCGTTCATACATTGTTTCTCTTCCAAAACATTTGACCTAAAAATTTAAGCCCAAAGAAAATTTTAAATTTTTTACCTAATCCCAAATGTTGTAAGATTTTGTCTTTATTTTGACCTCAAAATTTTTTAAATATTGATGCAGAAGCATTAAAGCTATTAAATTTCTAACCATTTATACAAAATTGATCTTTACTTCAAATTTGACTTTTTTAATTTTGGTTGCTCTAAAACTTACTAGCATTAAAAAAGATACCAAAAAATCGAAAATAAGTAAATCGCAAACGCATTTTTCAATCACATCTGTGTAAAACACGCTACGCATGTTACAAGGATTTCCCTGGAGTGATTGTTTGTATTGGATTAACTTTTATTTGACTTCTAGATTCATCTGAAATTGAATTTAGATTAATGTGAAATTCTGATAAATTAATTTGAGTTTTTTTTAGGCAAACCTATAATTTTACAAAATCAACATTACAAAATAAAATACTTTAAAAAAATCACATTTGCAATATTTTTTAATAAAAAAAGAACGAAATTAGATATCTATAAAATTAACATTACAATAAGAACCTAAATTAAATTAAAATTACAAAAACATTGAGTTAGATGAATTTGAAGTTAAAGGTAGTATTTCGAAAAATGGTAACTAGATTGATATGTAAAAAATGTTCCATTGAAGCGAATAATTCAAAATTATTCAGATGGCTTAACTACTGGTTTTCATTACTATTTATTCAATTAAATTGTGTGTTCGAAAGTTGAGACTAACTTGGAGTAACCTTTGCAAAGTAAAATATTTAATTTGAACTCAGCGATGCCTCAATTTTGGACAGAATACTGTTGCGAAGATAGACCCACGGTGGTAAAATTTTTCCTGCGGCTACGAAGAATAAAACCCCGCACTATTAATGTGTGCAAACATCAAGCTGTTTTTGTGAGATTTTACAGTTCATTAAATCAAAAGTTTTCTACAAGGCTATCTGAATGATAGAGAAAGCGGTGGCAGAAAAAAAAATTGATTAACAATGAGCAAGCTAAACTCAAGTCTACAATTTACATTATAAAATTACATTAAGAAATATATATTCTGCTTGACGAGGCAAATTTGTGGTGCAGTGGCAGTGATAATTAAAACTCGCAGTGCCAAATATTCGCCACCTCGCAGTCCTCTAACACATGTGGTAAATTTTCTTAAATAACATTCATTAACTTACACGATTTGTGTGGTTTGTAAATTCAATGAGGATAATCATATACATTATCAGTTATTCAATCTGAGCCATAGGGTACAATGTACCTTCTTGAAAGCTTTTATAAGTAACTTTCCTAAAGGATCATAACAGCCTTAAATGTAGCGAC
Organism: Hofstenia miamia; assembly: GCA_900660155.1. Classification (NCBI taxonomy): domain Eukaryota; kingdom Metazoa; phylum Xenacoelomorpha; order Acoela; family Hofsteniidae; genus Hofstenia; species Hofstenia miamia. The sequence continues at coordinate 141,395 of CABFPE010000856.1, read as the reverse complement.
TTTTCCTAGTTTCTACATAAATACAGGAATGTAAAAAATCTAAACAAATCACTCAATCAAAAATTTTAGCAAAATTTTAAAAAACTGAAATTTTGTTTGAATATGATTTGTTTATTATATAATATGTTGTCAAGTAATTGAAGTGTAGAAGGGTAATAATTCATTTTGCATCAAAGGACAATCATGTAGTTTGACAAGAAAACTTAAAAAATCCTACGCTGGATAAGGCTAATATACTTGCATAATAATATTCGATCTCTAATTTGAAGTAGAATTAACTAAGTTTGCCTTTATATACAAAACATTAAGTGGAAGCAATCAATATATTGAATTTATATAATTACAGAAAAAATGACGAATTTGAAAAGCTTAATAGAAAAATGCTTAACACATTATGCTAAATATACTGTCAACAAAACTTTCGTAACTAAATGTTGCGAAACCATTCTGTTGGACATCAAAGCGTCTAAACGTATTAGTGATCATTTGGATAGTAACACAGATTCTTATGAAATTATCAAATGTTATCTCTCTTCGTGGTCCTTGGCCGAATTTCATTGCCAACATATTATAGAACTGATCACTGAATCTGTAGCCAAATTCAGTCAAAGCCGTTTTCATTTCTGACCAACTGATTGCCATTGAACGATCCATATCATATCGTTGAAAGCAGTTCTGCCACTGTGAAATGAAATTCCACACTCCATTAAATTCCTCGATTCTAAATGACATATGCTAAATTGAAATAATTCGACAAATTACTATATTGCTTTTACTATTTGAAAAAAAATAGTACGTAACTGATCTTCGAAGCTGGAACAAAGATTGATATGGGCAAGGCCTGGGCCCAGCTCTAGCGGAGCAATTGGAAAAGATGGGCCGCGTAAACCCAAATGCAGAGAATGGTAAGCAAATAATTGAAAAGTAACTTACATTTTAAAATATTAAATTAGTAAAACAAAGATTGATATGGGCAAGGCCTGGGCCCAGCTCTAGCGCAGCAATTGGAAAAGATGGGCCGCTTAAACCCAAATGCAGAGAATGGTAAGCAAATAATTGAAAAGTAACTTACATTTTAAAATATTAAATTAGTAAAACAAAGATTGATATGGGCAAGGCCTGGGCCCAGCTCTAGCGCAGCAATTGGAAAAGATGGGCCGCTTAAACCCAAATGCAGAGAATGGTAAGCAAATAATTGAAAAGTAACTTACATTTTAAAATATTAAATTAGTAAAACAAAGATTGATATGGGCAAGGCCTGGGCCCAGCTCTAGCGCAGCAATTGGAAAAGATGGGCCGCTTAAACCCAAATGCAGAGAATGGTAAGCAAATAATTGAAAAGTAACTTACATTTTAAAATATTAAATTAGTAAAACAAAGATTGATATGGGCAAGGCCTGGGCCCAGCTCTAGCGCAGCAATTGGAAAAGATGGGCCGCTTAAACCCAAATGCAGAGAATGGTAAGCAAATAATTGAAAAGTAACTTACATTTTAAAATATTAAATTAGTAAAACAAAGATTGATATGGGCAAGGCCTGGGCCCAGCTCTAGCGCAGCAATTGGAAAAGATGGGCCGCTTAAACCCAAATGCAGAGAATGGTAAGCAAATAATTGAAAAGTAACTTACATTTTAAAATATTAAATTAGTAAAACAAAGATTGATATGGGCAAGGCCTGGGCCCAGCTCTAGCGCAGCAATTGGAAAAGATGGGCCGCTTAAACCCAAATGCAGAGAATGGTAAGCAAATAATTGAAAAGTAACTTACATTTTAAAATATTAAATTAGTAAAACAAAGATTGATATGGGCAAGGCCTGGGCCCAGCTCTAGCGCAGCAATTGGAAAAGATGGGCCGCTTAAACCCAAATGATTCGAATTTGACAATAAATGTTTGAAATATTTGAATGCTGTAATATCTAGTCTTGATGTCTGGTAGATATTACTTTGTTTGTCCATCAAGGAAATGCAACGAAAACTTCACACACTGCTGTAAAACTAGTGTGACCTATGGTTAATAACGTTAAACTATGGGTAAAAATCTCACTGAAAGTTAATAATGTTAATGCAAACAAGACAGGCCTTGTGAGTTGGAACGCATGGGATCCCAAATGTGCTATTAGAGGCAGATACAATCTTCCAATCAATGTTACTCATTTCAAAATTTTGTCCCCAAATAAAACGATTACCGGTAATTAATTTTATGAATTTCCGCTTTCTGTAATATCTGTCAATGGATTCTTCACCAAGATGGGGCGACCCCCATACTTGAAGATATCCCCAAAACTTCTTCAGAGAAAAAATCTGCAAACTTTGCAGAGGACTGCCAACTCATCGAACATTTTAGCTATAGAAAATATTTGGATGATCGTTAATGACGATGTGGAAAAGAAAAATCCAAAATATGCAAAATCTGAAGCAAAATTTGCTGGAGTAAAAAGAGAAACTTATCCCGAGAATGCAGAAGAATTTGATGAACTCAATTAAGGACGGATTTTTGAAATGCGTTCGCTGCGGAGGCAAGGTTTATTTTAAATAAACTTATAGAAAACTTAATGTTCCATCAATTGATATAAATTTTATTGCTGTGCGTGTTTTTGTTGCTAAGAGATAGAAAAATTCTGTTTCTCATTCTTTTGTCCGGAGCTATGGGGCTATACCAGTAAGCGCCCCAGTTCTCATGTTATGAACTTTTGGTGATTCGTAGAAACTCACATAAGATTCATTTTATTATTGTTATATATTTTGCTCAGGAATACATCATACATTTTTTCATCTTTATTTAGCGGCTTAAGATGAAAACGAATGTAGCCTTGATCATTACTGCCTATCATATGTATATATTTCGTGGGTGCGGGTAAAGTAAAATATACAAGGGCGGTTAGTGGTAGTAAATTATGTTACCCACACGCCCCTAATTCTGGCTCCTTTGCCTCTTTCAAGTATTAGTCGCTAAATAATATCATTTTCCTATTAATAAAATTCTAGATCAGTTCTTGTAAAAAATACAAACCTTTTCTCAACCTTAAGCAGCCTGGCGTCCGTATTAAAGGACAAACGTTTTCCAAATTTACGAAAAATTTTCTCTGCTCTTATTAGCAAATTTGAAAAACTTGAGGCATGGGTAGGTCTATTGGGGAACATACTTTAATGCAATGTTGAAAATTTCTATTAAAGCGTATTGCTATGGCTGAAGTTATTCAAAAGATTAACACGTTTTCTTTGAAAGTTTCGATTTTTTGAAAAAGATTTAAATGTTCACCATACCTAGTGTTCATGTGTAAAAGGTTTTGAACCCATGGAAGCAACAAATTTTCTTGATATGTGGAAAGATATTCCAAAACCATTGAGTTAGGGGGAAGAGAAGACTTTCCTCTATCATGTAGTGCCTTTAGATTGAGCATTGCTTTAAAAGTTTTTGAGCTATAAGCCTTTAAACATTTTTTATAGAATCATGAATTTTGATCAAAAATCACTGGACAGTTTAAGGTTCAATTAAATTGGAACTATAATATTTTAACAATTAAACAATCTTTTCTAAACAACTATATAATCAGTTCCAGTACAAATTAAGTGCATAAATTCAGAGTATACAAGTTAATAATATTATGTAAATTTATACAAGTTAATATACAAGAAGATACAAGTTAAGAATATAATAAGAAAGTAATCTTTTCAAATGGTTGAAAACATTCAAATATGTTTAACCCTAAAACCATAACACCTTATTCCTTATTGGTACGCTCATTGAATACCAGGCGCGGCTTTAGGAGGAGGCACCCGAGGGCCAGTGCCCCCCTTTTTGGGGATTCTTAGTTTTTTGTAAAAGTGTTTTCCTCAAATATTTTTTATGTTGATGTTTGCAAGTTTCATCCGACAATTTATGGTGAGCAATGCATTAATTTGGACATTTAGAGGTTACATTTTACAACGAAGTTTTCTCTTGGAGTTATTTTTGTTTAAGTTTCCATTTTAGTTTAAGTTTTCTTGAAACAAAATTGGATGGTGCCCCCCCCCCGTTTTAAAAATCTTAAAGACGCACCTGTTGAATACGCATACGCATGTAACATTTTGTTACAATAAAGCAAAAGTCAGAAAATGAGGTGCATCATGGCCTACTAAAAAACAAAACCGCAGCAATTGCAGTAATGGCTTCAAAAAAGGGGCCATTGATTTTTTACGCATATACACTAAATTTTAACCAAATTAGATATATGTGACATTTATTCCAGTAAAATTAAATGGCGTTATTGTACTTTAGGGGACCCAGTTTGAGTGACGTCATAAAATGGGTATAAAACTCTAACCTTAACCCCAATCCCTACTCCCCAACCAATGCAATTATATTGCATTTCATCTTGTTGATTAATTTTATGCAAAATTTTTAAGTTTTGAGGTAGGGATTGGGGTTAGGGTTAAAGTGTTATACCCATTTTATGACGTCACTCAAACTGGGTCCCCTAAAGTACAATAACGCCAAATTAAATATGAATCACTTTTATTTTGACAAAAGAATAAATGAAACAAAGGTGATTTGTCGGGATTTAAATTTCTCTAAGTCTATTAGTAGGCCAAGGGTGCATAATAAAAAATTATAAGGAACACACATCAGTACAAATAAAAAGTGTTCGTAACTTTTTAAATATTGAGAAATCTAAGCCGGTGGTTTTGTTTAAAATTAAAAAATTATCTAGAATCATAACTAACATTCTTGTTTTTCTTTATCCTTAAAAATCAACGTCTTGTACAGCTAGATTCGATATCCCAAAAGTACGGCCAATAAATTTATTAAATATTAGTTTTGAATAAATTTGTATATGATATAAAATGTGATATAAATTTCATACCCAATTGTGCCACTTCTGTTTGAGTCAAAATGGTTTAGCAGCAACGTCACCGTTTGCAAATTAAATTGTGAAAATCCATTGGTTAAGGCACCCTGTAATTCCAACGCATCAATTTGTCCACTGCGATTCTTATCTGCATTGCTGAAATACGCCTGAAGTTGTGGATTCATTTGTGGAGGTGGCTGTTGATACATTGTGAGCTGCTTAGTTCCTTGAATAGACGAACAGTGTGCACTAATGAAAATATTGTGTAAACGAACGCACTGTGTAATAGTTACCGGCCAATTTGATATGCCTGTCTCTTATAGTACAGCTGTACTGCGACAGTGATTCATTCACTACACTACGCAATAATTCGTTAGCCTAATGGTTGCTACGAAACAATAGCTATATATGTTATTCAAATTCGATAGCAACAACTCACTCGGGAATCGTTCAGCGTTTAATTGACATTGACTACTTCACTATTGCAAAACATCTAGGTTTGGGTTAGGGTTATTATTATTATGTTGATAAATTAGCAATTTTTACAATTTTTTGGGTGGGAGGGGGTAGATAACGCAAAAGTACCTTTTATTTGCTTTGCCCCTCCACCTCCACAAAAATATTTCTGTATTCACTACTATATATTTATATAGATACAGGGCTAGCCATAAGTGGCGCCTAATTTTTGTGACATAAGTTTTTAACCAATTTAATTGGCTTAATCTGATTAGTTATTATCACAACGCCGACGAATGGCGTCAGTGTTGCGATAATAACTGATAGATAATTAGGACAATTTAAAATTGTTTTGCTTATTGCAGATAATTATAATTATGTCTCTCTCTATGGAAGCACGCTTGCAGCTTATCAAGCTCTATTATTCGAACAATTAGGCGAAAGTGAAGACGGGGCAACACGGAACACGTATGAGGACGGATTGAAGACGGTAATGTTTTTACGCCATTTTCAAAGCAATTCTTAATTAATATGTTGCAATTTACACCAAAATCTCTTTAAAAAAGTCATATTACCTCTCTAATTTTCAGAAAACGTCAAGACGGACTAAACGGTAAAGAAGGCGTTTCAAAACGGCACAGTTTAAGGCGATTAAAACCAAATAATTAAAACTATGCTAAATAACATAAATAATTATAGTATATTTACAATTCGGGCGAAGGTATATAATAGGGTGCACGCGGAACTTGCGGATAAAATAAACACTAATACACGGTAAAAACGATGAGAAATGCAATAACATACAGTATTGGCCAAAAGTTTAGGAACAGTAACCTGTCTAAAGCGTGTTTTATGCTATTTCCTGGAAACTTCATAAAATTCCTGGAATTCCCAATTTTTTCTTAGAATTTACAACAGATTCATTTAGCCAATAAAATTAACACAACTTTAGATTTACACACAATACATTTTCATTGAAAAAGCACTATCATTATATTTTAAAATATGGTCCATGGTAGTGAAATTTCACCAACAACGTGCTCAAATTCATATCTTGTACGAGGAGGGGTACAATTATCACGCTATAGCTGTTGGAATGGGCGTGTCAGTAACTTCGGTATCCAGAAGTATTATTCGCTATCAGCAACTGCAAAATTTTTCCTCTCGCAAGTGGTCTGAAAGACCAAAAGTGATAACCCCTAAGACTGACCGTCTCATTCACCGTTACGTCGTCAATCAACCATTCTCTTCATCTTCTCAAGTCAAAGCAAATCTAGATGCGGTAGTGCAGAATGCATCAACACGCACCTTTAGGCGTCGATTGAATACTACCTTTGACCTTCCATCGTGCAAACCAGCAACCAAACCCAGATTGTGTTCAAAGACTGGTTGCCTTTCTGCAGGCAATACCAACACTACAGCCCAGAGATGTGGCATCAAGTAATGTTTAGTGACGAATCCAAGATTTGCCAATTTACATTATACCGGCCACACGTTCGAACGACAAGAAATCAAAGATTCAACACACGTTACACGCAACAAACTGTCCGCTAAGCACCTTCTTTGATGATTTGGGGTGCTATAACTACGAGTAGGCGTGCTGGTTTGCATTTTGTTCCTCACAACTAGAGAGTCACAGCCACGGCCTACCTCAAAATAATTCAGGAGAAAGTTCCCATGTTTATGCAGCTTCGCGGGACATCTGTGCTACAACAAGATAGTGCTCCTTGACATAGCGCCAAAGTTGTGAAACAGTGGATTGCATCACAAGACTTTCGGCTGCTTGAGAACTGGCCGGGGAAACTCCCCAGACCTCAACGTCATAGAAAATTGCTGGCATCACATCAAAAACTGTCTGAGGAAGCGCCAATGCACATCACTCGACGATCTGAAGGAGCAAATTAAAGTGGTATGGGGCACAGAGATTACTGGTCGAGTCAATGTCAAATCGCATTGCGGCGTGTTTGGCCAATAAGGACGTACATACAAAATATTAGTGAGCTTTTCTGAGTAAACAATTTACTTTCTACACGGTGTTATCATATTGTTTCTACATTGTGTTATTATATTGTTTCTACATTGCGTTTTTTAGTGTAAAATACAAAAATTTCTAAATTTGGAAAGTGTTCCCAAACTTTTGGCCAGTACTGTACGTAAAAAATAACGTATATAGACCAATAACTTTGCATAATTAACCAAATTCGTAGCACTCGGTACATATTTAAGGAGAATAGCACATAAAACTTGAAATTCATAAAATAATTAACTATTATTTGACAAATTACACGATCTAAAAGTAAATTATATTATTAACCCAAATGCAAGATATAGATGCACATTTGTTATTCTATATATTCTTTCTTACTGGATTTTTAAATAATTGGAACTTTCAGGGAATTTGTTCTCCCGATTAGTATTTATTTTATGTTATTTACCGATTAGTACCGAATTTTAGGGGTTTGCGGGTAGGCGGTTTCCATACCCGTACCCGCCCATTACTGGATAATTGATACCGGTACCCACCCGTACCCGTACCCGTGAGTGTTGTACCCGTACCCGCCCGTAAATAATTAAACCAGAAAAATTTATTATTGATAATGCCGCAAAAATCATTTATTGACAATATATGTAAATACAAAAAGATTAATGGATACATCCTCGAATTACTAAGAGTTCATTTACATTATCTGGAAGAAGACAGGATCGCTTGGCAGNATTACTGGATAATTGATACCGGTACCCGCCCGTACCCGTGAAATCCATACCCATACGTACCCGTACCTGTGAGTGTTGTACCCATACCCGCCCGTAAATAATTAAACCAGAAAAATTTATTATTGATAATGCCACAAAAATCATTTATTGACAATATATGTAAATACAAAAAGATTAATGTATACATCCTCGAATTACTAAGAGTTCATTTACATTATCTGGAAGAAGACAGGATCGCTTGGCAGTTATGGTGTTGGTCGCATCGCTGGCTGCCCTCTCTGACTTGTTCTGAGTTGCTGGAATGGCATGGTATCCTCGCGCAATCGATGAAAGAGACGGGAATTGATTATTGTTCATTATCCAGAACAATAGAAGATCTGCGTCTTCTGGCAGAGTCTTCATGCAATTGTAGTAGGTAATTTCATGTTCGAAATTACTCTGGGGCACCACCAACTCGCACGTTTCATTGTCAGAGTCGTCCAGCAGAATACGTTTTGCCTTTGGCATTGCAGCGACATGAGCGACTGTCTCAAATGAAGCAAGGTGATTTCGAATTTGGTCCCATGCAGTTCGAATTTCGGCAGCTTTTAGCAACTCGTGAACATTGAAGCGTGGATCCAGAACTGTTGCTATGTAATGGTAGGAGGTAATCTTTGCGAGACATTTCAATTTGAGTCCTTCGATGAGCTTCATTCCGAAATCCTTACAGAATGAAATTTCACAGTTTTCAACGTATTTTCTCAGTTTAAGTTCCAGCCTTTTGTAGATTGGGATCACCAGTGAAAGGGTTGCCTTCTTTTCAACTGCCAATATTTTCAAGGACTGCTCAAAATAATTCAAAACTTTCACCAAAGATTGCAGTGTTGAATGATCACATGACGTCAGGTAAATCCCATTGTGCTCAGCGATAATTTCAATGACCTTGTCCCAATTTTGCTCGATTGATTTCAGCATGTAGCAGGTAGAGTTAAAGCGGGTCTCTATGTTTTGAACTAATGCAGTTTGTAGGCGTTCGTTAAGTCTGCTCATCTTAAAATATCTGACCACCTCCTTACATTGCTCAATGACTTCTATAATTTCAGATCTCGAATTTACCATAGCATACTTGCAACAAAGACTAATGTCATGGGCAGAACAGGAGAGGCGAACAAAATCAGACGCGAGGGCTTTCACCAACTTGTTGTCACTGTCGGAAACATATGGTATTCTAAACCGCAAGCCACTGATATCAATGAATGCTGAAATTTTTCCCAATATGTCGCGACATATATTGTACGCATGTTTGGTTTCTTCGACATACTCCTGTACGCAAAGCAACGCTGTTTTCAGCTGTAGTTCTTGTGTAATCCAATGAAGAGTAATTGCGGTGTAGTCACGACAGTTGTATTTNTATTTTCAAGGACTGCTCAAAATAATTCAAAACTTTCACCAAAGATTGCAGTGTTGAATGATCACATGACGTCAGGTAAATCCCATTGTGCTCAGTGATAATTTCAATGACCTTGTCCCAATTTTGCTCGATTGATTTCAGCATGTAGCAGGTAGAGTTAAAGCGGGTCTCTATGTTTTGAACTAATGCAGTTTGTAGGCGTTCGTTAAGTCTGCTCATCTTAAAATATCTGACCACCTCCTTACATTGCTCAATGACTTCTATAATTTCAGATCTCGAATTTACCATAGCATACTTGCAACAAAGACTAATGTCATGGGCAGAACAGGAGAGGCGATCAAAATCAGACGCGAGGGCTTTCACCAACTTGTTGTCACTGTCGGAAACGAATGGTATTCTAAACCGCAAGCCACTGATATCAATGAATGCTGAAATTTTTCCCAATATGTCGCGACGTATATTGTACGCATGTTTGGTTTCTTCGACATACTCCTGTACGCAAAGCAACGCCGTTTTCAGCTGTAGTTCTTGTGTAATCCAATGAAGAGTAATTGCGGTGTAGTCACGACAGTTGTATTTATCCTTCCAGTGATCTGCAGTCAAGGAAAACGCCGGTACGTCACTAGAAGTCGACTCAACCTGAAGGGTAATATCTGAACGAATGGTAGCCTTTACCTTCTCGTACATGTCGGGTAGAATTCTTCTTGTAAATCTACTACGATCCAAT
>CABFPE010000856.1:67720-82881 GCA_900660155.1 Hofstenia miamia | reverse complement strand
GTACTAGGCACTTCAGAACAAATGGTTTCTTGACCTCAGTTAACCTGAAATCAATCTTCTTGAGGGTTTTGACTCCAGGATCCTTTCACAGAGGTACAGTTAATTATAAATGTGACTTGTCTTCTGGAGTCCTGCTGTGGTCATCATGTGGCTTCTGCATGATATCTGGTGTCTTCTGCAGCATTATTTGCCAATGTTGCAGTAATATAATCAACCTACTCAAGTGACCCTATCCCTAAGCATTGAATAAGTATGGGAGATCAGGTAAAGGAAGGGTGTGGCCACACTCAGCTGAACTGATACAGAGAACAATATAGACAGATTCACATCAGATGAGAGCCCTATGTGCAAGCTAAACCAACACCCAGGGCAGTCTCAGCTTGTGCAATTTAGGTGGCAGCAAAATAGTTAAAATACCAAAATGAAGAGCACATGTAAGTTCCCTATCCCTATACCTTCTGAAGTGATGATGGAATTAACTTGCAAATTTGTACCACTGCAAGGTGCCCATTTCAGTACTCTGACAAATTTAGAAAACATTTTTAGTAAAATAGTAATGTCAAAAATAACAAAGGTTAACTAAACTGTATTGAGCATTTTCTAACAAAACCAAGATATTCAAAGTATAAAGACAGGTGTTAACTAAACAAAAAATTAATTAATTTGTACTGAAATATTAAACAACAAGCATGTTCCTCACATGACCTTTGTATGGTAAAAAAAACTTGACTGGCAGAAATGCAAAAATTAAAATATTTAAAATTGCACAATTTGTCAAATAGAGTTACACCAAAAGTGAAAGAAATACAAATAAATGTAATGTAATTACTTTACAATTAGCAATTATGAATTTTATAATAATAATGCAGAAATTTTTGTTATCATTGAGGAAGACTGACACTGCAATTGTGTAAAACTAATATCATAATAGTGTATTAATCAAAGTATATATATTTATGAATCCTACTAAAAGCTTCACATGTATAATTTATTTGGAAACCAAAATTGCTTTACCATGTAAGCCTATATTTCATATGCCTGTAATGTTAAAGCATGGCAAATATCTTTCTGTTTTGTATTAGTGAACAACAAATTAATTGCATGTAATTTTGTACAATGAAATATCAATGCATTTGAATAAGATTCAAATGTAACCCTTTGCATGTAATGTATAGACCACAGAAAAATGAATTAATTACAAAAATTGCAGAAGTAATTAATTGCATGTAATTTAATACAATGAAATATCAATGCATTTGAAGAATATGGAAATGTAACCCTTTGCATGAAATGTTCAGATTTCCTGAAAAATGAATTAAATTACAATTGTAGATATTAATCATTAGAAATGTTTGGAATTTTTTGTGGATCAGAAAAGTAATGTGAACTAAGTCACTAATGTTTTATCACTTTACATGATTAGTCTGCTAACAATGTATTGTATATTTACAAAAAATAGATGTAATAAAGTAAAATAAAACATGCAAACTAAATTGGCCAACATAAATGAGTCACTGTAGCAAGTTTTGATGTATTCTTTGAACTAGTGATCAAAAGGGCTATGAAATTTAAAAGACATGCTCAAAAGGCTTGCTTTGCTCACCTTTTGAACCTTTTTCCCATTGAGAAAATTTTGATTTATTAAATTGAAAACACTATATCTACTTTCATTTCAGTTTTGTGCTGCAGGGTGTACTGCAATCAATTACATATCTCTTTAGCTTCACAGCTAAAATAGCAATGTTAGTTGCTTTCTTAGTTGCATTATGAAAAAAGTCTCACAAAGTATTGAATGTGTGATCAATTTCACAACTATTTAAGGTTTTCAGGAAAACTTCTAAAGTAAAATTTATTTGCAATAAACTAATTTCAATGGTATGAAATTTATAAAAAAAGATTAAGAAATATTATATATTTTTACACTAGATTTCAACAATTTACCTCAAAATAAAAATGAAGCCTAAATTATCATAGCCTGCACATTCAACTTTTGCGTTGAATGCACTTGCATAATGTTTGAATATGGAACAAAATGAAAAACACTAATATTGTATTTAAAGTAATCAGGCAATATCTTGTAATCACACAAAGAAGCAAACAAACTTTTAATTTAACTAACATGTGTAAATAATTACTAAAATTGTTTATAATGAAAACAATTATCATAAAGTTTAGCAATGAATGTTTTTGCTTTCAACAAATTTCCTAGATATAGAAAACCATACTATCTTTATAATATAATATGCTTGCTTTTTAGGAAGAGGAAACGTTTTTTCACTGTCAGGTTCATCTGCTCTCAACTCCACCATTTCCTCCATCCATACATTGTCAATAGACATAAATAAAATATACCAATAACTCTTAACAAGACATCTAAACAAAAATTAGCACCATATTGAAAAATTGCAATTCAAATTAAATGTACAACCACTGCACTCAATGGAATACACAAAGTCAGACCTTAGTGCAGACAGAAATCTATCTCAACCTGCAGACATCACACCAGGTTTATTCCATATGAATGCAAAAATGCATGTACATCATCAACATTGCATGTAAAACTAACATTCACAAGTTTCAATATGTGCATTGCTTTGGCCCTTATACAGCATGTGATACCTCATCAGTGTGAACTCATGCAGGGTTGCAGGAAAAATAATTTTTTAGAGGAGCAAAGCTAACTCAACTCAATAAAAGCTTGATATAATCATTAATAAATTTAAGTTCTTTGTTTAGGCATTTTAAAACAATGTAGTTTTTAAATAATAGGATGCATTAATGAACATCAAGTTATCAATATAATACCCTAAGCATTTCAATTTTGTCTTTCATTTTTTTTTAGATTAATGCATTTCAAATTTCTTTGAAGGAAATCCAACTTAATCCAATATTTAAATGAATTCTTATATCAATTCAAAAAACAATTAATGTTATTTTTATTATAAAATAATTTTTCACAAATAATTTGTTTTAAAGTAAAAAAATACTTTATTTCTTTTCATGTTTCAATAATTAGTAAGTATTTTAAATGAAAATCTATTTATAATGCATCTATAGTTTTTTGGAGAGAAACCCATCTCAATCCAATGTTTAAATTTTGCAGGCTTATAAAGCTCTGCAAGCTGAAGATTTTAAGACTTTTACAACCCTGAATATGCAAAATTGTGCCCTCTAGCAGGAAAATATTTTTTGCCATTATTGATGATATTTGGAGAGAGCTCACACAAAAAATTGGCAAATAAAAGTTTTTTAAATTCCCAACATTAGANATAATTTGCCTTTGTTTTTGGTGATTTTTTTATCTTTTTGAAAAAAATTAGTTGCCTTTGGGATATTTAATTTAAATATAAATTGTAAAACATTCTACAAATCAATGATTGTTAAAGTACTTGCAGTTGTTTAATAGTTTATGAATTTAAAAAGAAAACTTTATAATTATTGAGAAAACGTTAAAATTCACATTCTACAATCGCCTCGGTGACAAATAGCCCTTGACGTAGAATGTTCCACCTCCTGTCTTCGGATCTCAAATTCGCAAATCGCCAAGATTCATGAGTGCGGACTTTGCAGCCAGTTTTGGGATTCAATTAAGGATGCTAAGATAAATTATCCAGTTACTATTGAGACTGCTACATTATGGGAAAGAGTCGCACTAGATAACATCAAAGACCACGTGGATAAACACAACCTGCTTTGCATTCCTCCACTATGTATCATGACTCCTCTCATCCTACCATTCTGGCGCGTCAAGAAGGGGCGAAGGAAAGTCTCTGCACACCTGACTCCATCAACTACGTCTCTACTGCGTCCAAGATCAACAAAGCTATGCAGACAAAGGAATACAAGGATACCAAAGACACTTTACTTGAAGGTGGAAACCCTGAACGCGTGTTCATTGATGGCAAACTTACTATCAAAGACATATTTCAAAAGGGACAACCGATCTCTACCCAACTAACCAAGGTGCACAACAAGATCGCAACGCTGGACCCCCGTGTCCTCATCCTCTTCCAGGCATCAGGCGATCTCATGTGGATCAATAACATAGAGACTCTCACCTGGTATTACAATGTCACAAAGTGCATCAAGATCATTACTATGCTCTGAGCCAAGGTCACAGACCCCAAAGAAATGACACTGCCGCAGGTCAACGAGTACTGCTCGCTTTTCATGGGATCATTACGAGGGGTCTTCACTCACTTTTACCCTAACACCAGGATCTGTCCCAAAGATGCCCATACCTCTGACACTGATGCGCTCTTGACGCTGATGATTGCACTAAAAGGCCTTCACCTTTACGAAAGATTTTACAACACCTTCACATGGAGACTTAACCACCTAAGAAGAAACTGTCCAATCAGTGCCCATTTACCAGAGATCAAGTTTTTCTGCCTAAGAAGTGAGGAGGTTACACTAAGAGAAACTCTTATGCAAATTACCCAGTGACCCCAGTACGCCAAAGTCAAGTCATGGGACGACATTTTAGCTGCAGAGATTATAGAGGAGACGCAAAATCTCCTGTCAGATCCCACAGTTAAGCTCCTACGCAAGTTTAACCAGCAATGGGGCCTTATTTTTATTATTTTCGGCACTCTGGAATAGTGGTATGTCTTTTGACATTTTGATTGTTTTGATTCATTGCTACCCTATTTGTATCAATTTCTTTTAATCAATTTTGGAATTTCAAGTGTAGTTAATTTGATAGTGTTAGTTTTTGGCCCCTCGATTTAAATTACGTGTGATTGCTCATTTAACTTTGCAAGGGAAACTGTGCTTTGAAATTGTAAACAAATCAGGTAATAAGTTACAGATTTTTGTAATAAATATTTGAGACAATGTAGCAAAGTGCACAATAAATTGGGCTTCCTTCTACTGCATTTGATCTTTACAATTATTTATTTATTAACCCCTTTTAGATTTCGTCGATCAAAGATTTTGTTAATGATAATGATTGTGTAAGATCTGGCGACAATTTGGGAGGAAACTGCACCGGGTCTAGGGCGACAAATAGCTCTTTAACAGTGACAGCCCAAATTGTGGCTGCTTTAGGTTACAGTTACATGTAGGAAATAACATCTTTTATTTGATCTGTTTGTACATGCACTTAAATTAACACCTTGCAAATATACTATGCCATTGGCAAATGTGATTGCACAGCAATTATGTGCCTGTTATTTATTATTTATTTACATGAGCTAAGATAAGAGAATGCTGAGATAAATTGCTGTTTGTTAGGGAAATCAGTGAACTACCAATGTAACTGTTCTGTTGGAATGTGGGTCACTCTCTGCTATGGTAGACTTTGCAACCTTTGATCTAAACTCTTGAGTTACCCAGTACCACTAGAGTAGCCAGTGCTCCCCCAAGATACTACAATATCTGTGATCCATTCTGCCAATTTCTTTGAGATTTTGCCATTGTTATTGTTATTTGGCTGGGTTCATATTATAATGAGGCATTGAATTGAACCTTCAAAAAGAGGCCCATGTTCTGCAATACATGTCCTGTACACCAACTGTGACCAGCAATGACTGAAAACAACAAATAATGAAATGAGTAACAAAAACCCTCCTTTGGCACAGCAGCATTGGCTTTCCTTCCAGATGAACTTGACAGTAGATCATGAGGAAATTCTTCCTAACTTGACACCCCTTCAGGATCATGTCAGGGTCACCCTGAAAAATCACTGTTGTCTAGTTAACATTCACCAAAACAACCCTCTGCTTTGAAATTAAGTCCTCTGGCAGAGTTCTCTTTAGATTCAACCCAGTGATTGTACAATATGCTATAATTTCTACCATAGATTTATATGTAGGTTTGTGCTACACAAAATGCATATACACAGATATGTACAATTATTATATACAAAATTGATATAAATCAATTATACACTTCAAAGAAATGATTCTATTTTCAAAGCCTGTTTGTCTGGTCTGTGCTCATAGTTTGGAAGCTCATTCCCATACACTTTTGTCCATGCTTGGTATGGTCTCTACCCCAGTTCATAAACAAATATGTAGAAAACTATTTTAATGTGATATAATTTTTGCTGACCCATTGGATATTAGTGAAGTTCATATTTCATTAATGCATAATTCTGTTACAACATTCGAAAGAGATTTTCTATGGCAATGTCAAGGTTTTAATCGTCAGTTTGAAGATTGCTCATGTCAGTAAAAAGTACGAACCTTTAGACATTAACGGTTTGCCAAAATAACGTTAATTTAAATCTTTCCGTGACAACGTTCACATGGCGTATTAGTGGGACATAGGACTTCTGCTCTGCTCTAGTGTTTTTGAAAGCTCGACAATTTCAATTTCGTTTCTCGAAATTAAATGATATTGCCGAGTTTTTAATTTATTTTTCTCTATTCTCTTCTACAGCTCGAAATTTTACAATATTGTAACTATTTTATCAACATCGCCTTAAACATTAGCACTTGATAGTTTTCCTTTACAAGTTATAAGTACGTTAAAAGTATTAATTAATATGTGAATTTATACTTATATATCCTTTCGAAATTGTGAAATATTTTTCGAAAACAATGTTTAAATGAAATTTTGCAGCAAACCAACAAAATTTTTTCTCGTTTTTAGTCCCAAAACTATCTGTGTTCGAAATTTATAGTGATTATAAACAAAAAGTAAGACCCTAAAATATAATAGCTTTATTATTATATGAATACTTATTTTAATTCCAAATCGTAAAGATGCAACATTATAAAAATGCTATCCATATAGTAGTTTTAAGTGTCATGAATTCTAGATAATTATAAATTAGAACAAGAAGAAGATATGATTTGATGTTTTATCTTATTTTATTTAAATAATTATTCGCTTGTCTAACAGTAGATTTGTCCCAGATTTTTGGAACTATTAGAACAAAATTTACGAATTTATTGATATAAGCATGAGGGTATAAATGAGTACACGAAATTTGTTAAAATAGACAAACTCATGAGTACTGATTGAGTCTGGCATATCCTCTCTAACAATTTTATTGAGAGATTGGTTTCATCATTTTTTGCAGGGACAATGTCTACGATTTATCATATTTTATGCGAACATGTTTCTTGTGATTTTTTTAATCATAAATAGAATAATCCAATTGCAATGTATACACACTTGTGACTATAAATAGATTTACAACTATTTCCAAGTCCCCAAATGTGTTCACTTACTCATAAAATTGATATTGAAAATAATTATAACATTTCATTTAGATCAAAGTTGATTTAATTTTGTGAATTTGGCGGGTTTAGCCATTCAATGCAGTTGTGGTATTTTTTAGAACTGTTTCAATATAAAAATAATGCAAATATTGTATTTTGCCAGAGTTTTTAATATAAAGTTAATTTTCCAACAAAATATTAATATTGCATTACCCCTTTTGGCCCCATGATAATCAAAGTGTCCATATGATTTAAAGATATACGTCGCAAATGTAGCTGTTTTGGTTTTAAATTCCAGCCCCGTAGTGGATATTGATTCATTGGAGATTGTAGAAGTTGAGTAATAATATGTCGGCAAATGAGAAAAAAAGGCTTAATTTTGAGGGTTATTCCAAACAGTGCATGCTGCTTGACATCATCCATCGCTTATGAAAGCTGTACAGAAGATATATTAAATAGAAAGGCCACAGTTGTCATTTCTCCTATACATTTTCATTTTTAATTTTGTTTGCACCATTGCATTGTGTGGTCGCGCATTGAATTAAAAAACACTTCCAAATTTGCTAAAATGAAAGATTTTGTAAGAAATTTATAGTTCTGAATTAATCTACATTTTCAAACGGTACATTTTTTTATTTACTGCGGAGTGTACGTGTTGCTAACTAGTTTAAGTNAGATTTTGTAAGAAATTTATAGTTCTGAATTAATCTACATTTTCAAACGGTACATTTTTTTATTTGCCTATGTATTTTTAATTGTTTGTCAGTTATATGTTCGGTTTACTGCAGAGTGCACGTGTTGCTAACTATGTTAAGTTATCAGTTAAAAATATTTAACTTTAAATTTGCTAGCACAAGTTTATTGTACATAAAATGAGTGTGTGGAAGTACAGTGATACCTTTTCTATTAACCCTTCTGGTATACCACGCTTGCTAAATCGTACTCCTGCCATATTCAAGTAAAGCTAAATAAAATGGTATCTTTTTAATTCGGATTAGGACAAAGTCGCTTACATCTGTTCTAGAATATAATAACGTCTCTGCTACTACGACTCTTGACATTTCCAATTTATTTAACGAATATTTCTGTTGTGTATTCTCTCCAAGAGTTTTCAACTGCCCATTCTCGGTAATATGTAATTCCGATGGTACCATCAATTTTACAAGATTTTACTTGATTCTGTTACTCCAAATTCCATTTTGAAAATATATAACTCGATCTCCTCTCACTCTATTCCTTATAAATGAACTCCCTTCTTTGCTACTTAAAGATATTGCCTTATCAATTTCTGATTCATTGTACAATCTTTTTCGTACTATTATTATATCCTCGGATTAAAAAAACTGACTATTCGAAACCTTCTGGTTTCTGTACATATTCTAATTTCGGTTATCTCTTTATCAGCGATTTCGTGTCTTCAATTACTTCTAGTGGAGAAGACAGCATGTTATATGTTGATGATTCGCGCATATTAACTTCTATATTTATTCAAAATTCTTGATACCTGCCTGCTTAAAACAAATCGCCATCCCAAATTCCTCTAATCATCACACAAAATTTATTTTTTATTTTTTACCTACTTGCTGTTATGGTTCTCAATGCTGTCTCTAAATCGAACTTCTGCAATTAAAATCGACCTTATCATGTATAGCGGTTTCCAGTGCATATTTGCTTCTAGAAATTCTTACTTCCATCTCTACTTAATTCGGAATGACCCAATATCTCTATCTAAATTTTCTTGACTATTTTTAATAAGCTACTTACGAGACGGTATTGCTTCGATGTCTTTGACTAAAGTTTCATCTTCCCAGAAATTATAAATCTAATTCCACTGCTCATTTCTTTTATCGAATAATTTCTCCTGTAAATTTTCTTCTTCGACATCTTGATATAAATCCATATCTAAATATGGACTATCTCTTAAATGCGGCTCTTTTTCTTGTAAATGTTTTTCCTGTCTTTTATCCACAAAAACAATTCTCAATTGTAAATATTTTTGTTATACATACTTGTATGGTGAAATTCAATTTTATCATCTAAGTCATTTAATATTTCTGGCAAATTTATTCCAAAAAGTTGCCATTGAATTTTCCTTCTTCACGCGGACAAAAATATTTAACATTTCTTGAATCCAAAGGATGTTGGCTTGATGGATATGTGAAATGTCCGAACATTGCTCAATTACAAATGTCACTTCAGCCTTTTTTATTTTAGCTACAATCACACATCCTCTAAAAGATATCGTAAGTTTCATCAGAAACCAATGGTATGTAGGAAGGTTACTGACCTACCTCATTTGAAATATCTATTTCTTACTAAATTCAATATTTTTATTCAATTATTTGAATTGGATGACGTGTTTTCAACTAACAAACAATAAATCCTTACTTTCAGAAATGATCATTTTTGTTTTGCCATATACTTTTTATGTAACCTTATTTAAATATTTACTGTGATTTTCGGATTAAAATTGTGCCGATTAATGAAAATAACATTTTAATGTATACTTTCAAACATAAGTGTAGCAACAAAAAGACTTTATTTACAGTAATAGCTATTAGAGCAATAGAAAGTTCTAGAGAATAAGTAATGACCAATATAATAGCACTAGAAAGCAGTAAATAAGCTAAAAGAACGGCTAATCAAAATTTAAGCAAGGAACAATTGTATGTGATTAAAATTCTCATCTCTCACTCATGGATTCTGATGTATTGTTTGAAAGCCTCTTAATTCGCTACTATTGCCTCTCTGATGATGAGCGCAAACAGTTTGGTCTTCGTCCCCGCTGTTGTGTTGCTTCTTGTTATGAATGACTGAATCTTCCGCCTGGTCCTGAATGTGTTTTTCCACTTAACTCTTTATTGCTCACCAATGGTCACAGTCGGGTATCTCTAAATCGTCGTCTGTTTCTATAACTTCGTTTTACAGTCATCTGTTTATTTCATTTTCGTCACTGAACTCTGGCTTAATCTTACTGTTGCTAACAGTTGTTTTTCCAAGCTTTTCTCTCAAAGTTCTCTGCCATATGGACTGGTCATGTGGTGTTTTTATTGCCTCGCGCCTCCCTAACCTTGATGTCCACCTTTTCTCCTTTAGTTCTCTATCTGTTGTGGTTGTGCTGTTGTTCTCAGTGACCATACTGTATTTTGTGTTTACAACCCTCCTTCCAACAGTTCTTTTCAAATTCCCATTGCTGATTTGTCATCTATGCTTCAGTATTTTCATGAACAGCCTATCACTCAACTTGGAATCTCCACTCAGCCTCATCTTATTTGTGGTGACTTCCTAATATTTGTTAGACTCCAGTGGCTCATGTAAGCCTTAAATATATAAAAACAAAAGGCAAACACTGCAAAAATATAAAAATAAAAGTCATTTTACGTCAGCGAGGATAGTCCCAGGAGATGAAATAGAAACAGATGGAAGAGTAGGCGAAGTGGGAAATGGACTTTGAAAAGAGATTTTTTGAAGCTCGAGGCGAGGAAAGAAGTATGGCCATTGTAGGATTGAGAGTCAAGATGAAATTAGCAGCAACACAAACACGGTTGCAAAACGAGTGAAAGGTGCAATGTTTCTTGGTATGACAAACTGAACGTATAACTCCAAGCTGAGGAGATAAGTTCACAGGGAGATGCAGATTAGAAGGGGGAGACACAAAAAAAGAAATACTACATGTCTTGGTTGGAGTTAGCGGAAGACCAAGTAGACAAAGGCTCATGATCAGAGGTATTATTGGAGACAAAATAACTACCGTAGTTGGAAATCGCTGTTTCATCAACCTACAGTAGGCAGGATGAATTGGGGACAGATTGAGGGAGTTCGTTGATAGCAACGAGGGAGAAGAGAACAGTAAACGCAAAACCTTGAGAAGCACCATTAGTGACAAGGGCAGGAAAGAAATAGACGAGTTGATTCGACACACTAATGACACTTGGACTGGAAAAGTTCGATTACATCAGCATCAAAGCCAAATATACTTAGTTTGTCAAGAAGAATAGAATGGGGGAGACGATCAAAGCTTTAGAAATATCAAAAATGATAATGCAACCAGGATCATTACAATCATAGTGGAAATAGCAGTTTTCAATGAGAGGGAGAAGAGGAGATGAGGGGACAAATTTTAGGAAACATGTAGTGAAAGACAAGGCGCTCTAAGATTATTGATAGCCGAGGAAGTATAGCTATTGGTCGGTGTGAAGTGACTTGAGAGGACGGAAGCTGATTGGATTTTACCAGCAGAGAGATCCAAGATGTTTTCCAGCAAGGCAATTGTAGGAGAAGATATGATTTAAATGGATGGAAAAGGTTGGAGGTTTCGTGAATTACAAAGGATGGGACGCTGTCAGGATAACAAGGACTTGGGCATAAAGGAGATATTATGGGCGTTGAAGACAATGTCACAGGCGAATCAGTGGAGGAGGAGGCAGGTGGACGAGGGCCGAGAGACAGGATCAGAGAAATTCTGGGGAACGTAAGCATTGAAAGGATCAGCTTTCTCCTGGTCTAAGTAGTGCGCAGAAAGAAGGTTCTATTACCAACTGCGGAAGTAAGGTTTGGAATGAAGGGACCTCAAGAAAAAATAAGAGTCTTGAAGAGATCCAGGTGAGATGCTGGACAGCAGAGATTTTGTTCAGCTCATTGAAGTATGAAAAGAGAATTTCAAAGTATTAGAAGGACCTGAACGGTGTTTGAAAGATTCAATCCTATTCAAAGATTGCTCTCAATATGATAACATTTTTTACATCTCTGTGATCCCCGTTTCAAATAAACTGTCTGATCATTCATTTGTTCACCTCCACCTGTCGGTCAATGCTACTTCCACATCTGCTTATCTATTTACGTCTTAATGTGTTCGATCTAACAGTGACTTCATAGCAATTAATGCTGCTCTTTCTTCTTCAATCCTCACATTTAGTGATTATTTCATTGCTAATGACTGGTACACCTCTCTTCACCAAGTTATATATATAGCATATGTCGGGGAATGATTTTTTGGATGAGAATTACAAAATAACAGAATAATGATTTTCTTCAAAAAATTGTGAATATCATATATACCCTGCAACACTAGCCAGCACGTTAACAAAAAGAACGGCAACATTTGCCACTTGTTTTCACAATGTTTTAGGGATACACTAAATCCATTCTTATTTTGATAACTTATTTTTTTAATATAATTTTAACCGTAAAAGTTTAGCAAGTAACGAGAATTTATGTGAATAATCCAAATGACTTGAAACAAATAGAACTACATGTGGTGCAAATTTCATTTACCCTGGAGATGTATACAATTGAAGATGCTTAAAATTTAAAACAAAATACGAATTTATACAAAGCTGTTTCATATCCGTATTGTTTCCCTTGCATCGTTTTTAATTCTTTAAAAAATTGAGATAAGAAGTTTCTCAATAGCATTCAATTTTACGAGCTTTTAAGTGGCAAATTAACGCAGTTTAAATTTAAAAAGATATTTCTTTATTCAAATTTGCTGCTTTTCGTGGTTTTATCTGGTTAACAATGTGTGTTTTATAAATCCCTAGGTCTCATGACTGAAAAATTCAGAATTATGGTATAGATATTGAAAAAATGCTACTGGATTACAAACCCTATGATTGAAACCCATAATGTTTGAATTTTTTAATATTTCAGAATATAAATAATTTAGTTTTAAATTGCTAATAGTACTATTCAATTATCAAGGACGTATAAGCCCTTCTATTACAATTGTGATCATAGCCTAATGATGAGCAGTAGCAATAAGAATATGGTAAATAAAGACAGAATTGCAGAAGCGGGCTTTGTGAGTGCGTGTTTGAACGAAGACTTTAAAAGCATGTAGAGTGAGTGTGTTCCTTAATGGCAATTAATTCTTGTGGTTTGACCTCTCTGAATTTCGACCTTGATCCATCATGTGATTTGCTGTTCCACCATCTTTCATTCGCTAACTTCTAACTTTCTTGTTTTATAATTGTGTAATCCCCTTATTGCAAGTATCGAAATCCTTTTGCTCTTTTCACCAACAACTGTCAATACCATTTTATATTTCTTTCACTGTCTCAACTCATTACATGGGATTTCAGTCTTCAATATTTGTCACCGGTGAGTTCCACCTCCCTGTTGTTGATTGAGATGTTCCCTTTCAATAGATTCTAGTGAGCTGTCATATGTTCAATCCCTTTTCCATGGGTTTGGCTATTTCGTCATATATATGAAATGGTTCCAGAAGCATGCTTTCAAATGGATCTCTCCCTGGCAATACAAGGACGCTCTTCTCAAATTTTCCACTCTACAGCTATCACTCTACTTTCATGCCTGTGATCTCCTACTGTTTAATCGTTCGCTCACTCGCAAAGTGGACCTTGAATCTTTTTGATGTCTCTTTGCAGAGCCGATCTCCCACTTTGCCTACTCTTCCATCTTCTGTTTTATCTCCTGTGACTCTAATCGCTGCTGTAAACTTGAATTTTGTTTTTATATATTGTAGTGTTTCCCTTCATCGGCCAATAAAGTCCTTTATTGATATTTGGCCTCTATTATTCTATACAGAGACCAAATTTGATACTAAAGATTTTTTGAAATTTTGTTTTGTTATGCCTCTGAATAAGGTATTGGATCTGTCCGTAGCTTAGAAGTTCTCCAGTTTCGTACTCTCTGGAAATAACTAGAGAATATTTCGGGAAACACATACATTAAAAGGAAATTGTGGCCAATTGGATCTTAGCGAAGCCCGGATCAATTGTATATACAGACTAAAAAATTTTTTATTTCAATCATCTGTTTAAAACCGCGCACTATGCAATTTTCGAAATTTCGTTTTATTTAGTTGTTAACTTTTTTAGATGGGTAGCATCACAAGAAAAAACTACTGGTACGCCTCACACCAGGGCTTTCAAGGTTTGACGAAAACGAAGTTTAATATTTGATTTCAAGTTTTATATTTCTTAGAAATAATACTTACATACAAAAGAAATTCATATTTATTAATTAAATATACATGTAATTAAATATGCATGTAATAAATTCCAGATTTTACCAATTATTTTTGTAGCAATATGGAGTATATCTAGTAGAACATAAATTAATAATACATAGTACATTATTATATAGAAAGAAAGAAAATTATTTTTCTTATTGTATGGAAACATAATTTGTAGTAAATGCCTCTGTGCCTTTTATGAATATTGAAACTGCTTGTTTAATTATTCCAGGTAAATCAACAAAACAGCAGCATACTTAGATGAATTTTCAAAGCCATTATGCTTGTTAGAGGTCTTCATTTTCAATAATAATATTTAATAATAATATTTCTAGATTTATTGTTTAAAAATTTACCATAAAATAATATTAGAGAAATTTAATGATGTTGATGCGTAAATTTCGCCAAAATTTGAATATCAAAGTTTGCTTTTTATTGTCCAAAATTTGGTTTAAAATTTGAATTTTAGAATTTTACAAAATTTGATTTGAAACTGAAATTTTTGCAAAAATTTGAAAATTTGATTTGAAAGTTTGAAAATTTGGATTTGATTTGAAAGCCCTGGTGAGCACATTATTTGCGTAACCTTTACGAACAACTTTAAACTTAATTGCTTTCTGGTTAAGTAGTGACGCAAACATGTGCGATTTCCCAACAAACAATGCACTTGCAAGAAGAAAACAAAAGTCATTTAACGTCAGCGAGGATAGTCCCAGGAGATGAAATAGAAACAGATGGAAGAGTAGGCGAAGTTGGAGAAGGGTTCAGCAAAGAGGAAAGCCATCAAAGATTTCTTGAAGCTCGGTGGCGGGGAAAAGAAATCAATCGCTGTTGGAGGGTTGAGAGTCAATATGTAATTAGCAGTAGTACAAGTACGATTGAAAAACGAGTGAAGGGTGCGATGTTTCTTCGTACGACGAAGGGAGAAGGTGACAACATCATCAGAGCGAGTGCAGCAGGAATTAGAGAACTTAATGAAATCAAAAGGATCAAGATCCAATTTGCGAGTCAGT